>DXKC01002558.1:0-14807 GCA_031170775.1 Cymbopogon citratus
ATATATATATATATATACACACACACACACGAAGACAGACAGAAGGCGCGGCTAACTCTCATAGCTTCAACACCTAAACCTCAGTTAGAACAATGCTTTGAAGTTTGAAGAATGCAACATACCTCGGCCTGAAGCTACCTGCTGTGTGTACGTTCTCCTGATGCTCAGATGAAAATTCTCTAGCTAGCAATGCAACCAACCTTACGAAAGCAGAAGCTATAGCTTGCAAGGATACGTTATCTATTACGTCTTATATAGCAAAGATGGTCCGGTAACGTACAGGAGCCTCCAGCAAGCAAGGCACCCAACCGTTGGAAGTGTCAAATTGGCGGCAGTGGGCCGGCAGCGCTGCATCACCGGCTGCGCCTCGCCATCGACCTGTCCAATTACGGCGATTGTGGCTCTCCGGGCATCACCGGCTGGGGCCTCAGCTCCTTGCTGTCCTCTCAAACACGGCGACATATATTTTCACCAGGATTGGGGAATCGTACTGGGCTCGATCTCTCAATTCGACACGAGCTAGCTAAGTTGCTGAGCTAGCGTACCCAATTGTCTGTGCTCTCGCTGCACTGCACGGCCGCCCGCTTCTACCTGTCGATCGGCGTCGATGTCCATGGGAGACAGCATGCTGATTGTGTGGAGCCGATCGAATTGGCCATGCAAGGTAGGTGTCTGCGGCAGGGTGAGATTGTCTGCTCGGATCAGCTGGAGCACGTCGAGAGCAAATCAATCAGACAGGAGTTAAAACACCAGGCCGGCCGGTCTGCCATTCAGCAGGACACACTAGACGTGTGTGTGTGTGCCCGTCCCCGTCCCTACTCGATCGATCTATAAGAAAGGTTGCCACGGCCCAGCGTGCATGCGACGCGCCATTCCTGCATGCCCGCCTCCATCTCTAGCCGTTCTGTGCAGTACGTAGTATAGCAGCGTGGTGGCCATGGCGACGGCGCCTCAACCCTCAAGGGCAGGCCGAGCACAAGCACCCCGCCGGAAGGTCCGCCACGATGAGCAGCAGCATCGTCGCCACCAACCGTCCGTACTCTGGCGCCGGCGGGGAGAGGGACAGCAGGGGCAGGGACAGAGGCAGCATCTCCGACCCCGAAAATCCGGCAGCAGCAGCCGCCGCCACCAACTCCTGCGCCGGCGACTGCGACGCCACAGACGTGGCCTTCGTGACCCTGTTCGCCCTGCTGATGGCCACCCTGGTGCTCGGCCTCATCAACGGCTTACTTTCGTTTCTTTAATCTTGTCTAATTAGCAAAGAGATCAGACTTGCGTGTGCATGCGGCTGAGAATTGGAGAGGGGTACGTGGTGTGTGTGGGTGGGGGAAGGGGCGAGCAAATCAAATCCATTGTTCATGTCCTTGATAAAGATTTATCTTTTATATGTCTATCTTTTGGATGGAGAAATTGAATAAAAAAAGAAAAAATTGTCGAGTGAGAAACTTATGAGTGATGAAGACTGAAGAGGCACTCATAAAGGCTAGGGGGTTGTGGGTGTATGCGCATTTGTGAAGATCTACATCTGTAATATGATATACAAAACAGAAACTTTAATATATGTTGTTCATATCTAAATGATAATTTGGCATGTCTAAACATTATGTAAACACTACATAGTGGTCTATTTGTTTCCGTCAAATCAGTCATTTATCCCATTTAAATGGCTATTTACCCGAACAATCGCTAAACAGTAGGTGATTGATTCATTATTATTAGACGTTTAGACAAACACTATTAGTAATGATGGACATTTCACAAGATTCATACCTCTAGGGCAAAGTAAGTAAATTATATGTTTTCAAATGTAATTAATGTCGGTGAGCAGAGTATTAATCAAACATGTGTAGAAAGTACAAACACGGGGGACAATCCAAAAAGGCCTTGGCAATCTTAAAAAGGAAAGGAAATACCATCTATTATTAAAATTTTAAAATACTATCAAACCACTAAAAACTTGTATTACACAGAGCCTTTGAAGCAAAGATAGATGAGAAAATTAAAAAGGACAACTAGTTAACTAGTGTTATCTATGGCTACAATAAAGCTAACTAGTTAACTATCATGTAATTATTTGCACACTCTTTGATGACTTATTGGAACACAGGAGGCTAAGATCACTAATTTTTGCACAAAGTGCAAATGCATAGGGCGTGAATTATGTCTCCTACACAATGATATTCCTTTATATAGGAACCATCAGACAATTTGCCCTCCAAATAACAATTTGCCTTGCAGTAAGCCTTAAAGCAGAATGGGTCCACTTTAACAAATTGCCTACAAATTTCTGCAAGAAATATATCCACACATTAGAATATTATAATTTCACATGATTTGAATCATAACAAAACAATCATCTCACTAGTTGCAATACTCAAATCTAAGTTGATGGAAGTGTAGCATACATCAATATGTCACCAAAATATAAATGAATATATATGGTGTAAAAATAGAGATCCAAGAATCACAAACCAGCAAAAGTAGGATCTCCATTTAAGACAAGCACTAGGAGGAAGCAAAGAACAACAAATCTCGCCTCCATAATCAAACTTAGATCAGCAGACTAATAGTTAGTTACAGGTAGACTAAAGCTCAGCAGAGATGGGTCTTAGATCAATCACATCCACATATGATGTGCATGTAAATGTAATTATAGTCTAGATCCAATTAAAACAGCATCGCTCACACATGCATGAAGTGGAGAACTTTGTGTGGTATATATTCGTTATTCGATATCTTTTGAACGAGCCACGTTTGCATGTAGGCATATATACACCTAACAAGGAACTACATTTTTGCTCCATTTTTATCAGTTGTACTCCCTCCATTCCAATTTGTAAGTAGTTCTGGCTTTTCTATATACATAGCTTTTGCTATGCACCTAGTTATACAGTATGTCTAGATACATAGTAAATGTTATGAATTTGGAAAAGCCACGACGACTTACTTGGAATGCACTAGTACAAATTAAAATATTCAACAATAGCTAGCCACAAGGTTTTTGTGCGTAATAATAGATACTATTGAATTACTTATATACTCCCTCCATCCAAGAAAATTATACAATTCTAGTACAGTGCTATGTTTTAGTATCTTATTAAGTTTTACCAATTATAGATAAAAAAGTATCAATATTTATAATATCAAATAAGTATTAATTATTATATTTATTATGAAATGTATTTTTATAAATAAATTGATCTGGAGCTATAAATATGAATAAGTTTCATTAGAAACTTGGTCAAACATTAGTTACTTAACCCATAGTTACATGTTTTGCTGTACGGAAGGAGTAAAAGGGTAGCTAGTTTGCTGCGATAGTTTCCCTAATGGTCAATCTTAAGGATATTCTGGCCAGCATTGTCCAATCCAAACCTACGTACATACCTCTGATTGTGCTCTCATGATCATCCAACCTTCTACATCTCTACTTGTTTTTCATATCACCCCTTGAAATCTATCCAGGAATGAACAATTGAAGTAGATTGCGGCAAGAAATACGTACTACTCAAGATGGGCAAAGGCGGTAACACTACTGGAAACTCACATTTTTCTGTGGGTGCAAAAACCCATGGAAAAATACATATACCCACGGAAAAATATTTTTCCGACGGTGAACCGACGGAAAAATACCCACAGAAATAGCATGACAGAAAAATTGAATTTTTCCGTGAGTTCACCGTCAGAAACAATTTTTCTGTCGGTCTTGCACACACAGAAAAATGGTCTTGCACACACAGAAAAATAGTGTTCGCCCAGATTGAAAGCAATATTTCTGTGTGGATATCCACACAGAAAAAAGAAATAAACGCACAGAAAAAGAGAATTTTTCTGTCGGTTTAGATAAACTCACAGAAAAAAGCGAAATCTACAGACAAAAAAAAATTATTTTCAAACACTAGCAAAAAAAAACTTATAATGTCCATACGGTAATTTCATGGCACGTCACAATATTACAATAATACTCAGTAGAACACATCAGACCTACATTATAAGTAGCATACACCAATGTTATACAAGTGAGTTGTGGTCTCAAAACACATTCTAATCACATATATACAAACCCTAATCACATAGCATGCATGCTGTTTATTTGGAAGGCTTGACAACAACCTGCATAGTTTTGGACATCACCTGTGAGAAGTACTTGCAGTACCTGCACTATAATCAGAGACACAAATGTCACTGCAGCATGGTTGCAAATTCAATGGAAATAGTAAGGTTATTTGGTTATCCCAGATTCCACTCAATACATAGTATTATCCACACAACAAAAAGAGTACACATTTCTTTGCTAGCACAGTAGGACATCATAATTCAGAGGCACAGGAAAAGATAAAATCTTGCTCAAAACAAAGCTATCAAAACTTAAGAAATAAATAACTGATAGGAATGGACTAGAGCCTGCTCTGAAGACTAGCAGTATTTATAGTCCAAGTTCATAGCTTTCATCAGTGGTATTATCCATTGGTTCTAGTGGCAGTAAGATACAGTAAGGACATGTCAATTTTTTTCAGTAAGGACATGTGAGTTGGTAGTTATTTAATTCACAGGAAAACTTGGTGTACATCTCCACTTAAATTTGTGCAGTTGTGAGAGAGTTATTGGCAATAGTTAGCAGTCAATTTCATACACAAAAATATATCACTGCAAACTTATAATCCAGGTCTTATTTTCTGATATTTTTGTTGCAAGTGTATTATCAGCCATGCTTATATAGGCATGCAGATTCGGGAGTAATCAATGTTCATTGCATAAACTACATTATGATAGTTTCATGTATACAGAACTTGGATTCCAAGGCTCATGTCATAGCAGCCTAGCCTATTGACGGGTATGTTTAGATAGAAATTAGACAAAGGAGATGTTAGTTGACATATAGCTAGTATTGCAATATGCTGGTGCTTGTGTGCACATATAGCAGCCAGATCTGCTATATCCCCCAATCTACTGAACTGAACCGCAGGAAAAATATTCAACTTCCCTGCAATATCCCCAATCTACTGAACTGAACCGCAGGAAAAAAAAGGAAACAAATCAGATTTCGTTAGGGAACAGACCTTGGCTGCTGAACCTGATCTACCACCGGATCTGCTGGCTGCTCATCACGAGATGCCACCGGATCTGCCAGCAGTAGATGGAACAGACCTTGGTGAGCTAGATGCCGGCATCAAACCCACCTGCGGCCACGTACAGGGAATGTCCGGCCGCCTCCACGTGCCGGCGGACGCGTCACCCCTGTGCAGGCAGGGTCACACCGGACTGCTGTGCTCGAGCAGGCGGGGGACCGCGCCGCGCCGCCGCGGGAGCTGGAGGAGGCCGCGCCGCGCAGCCGCTGGAGCAGGAGAGGACCGCGCCGCCGCCAAGCGAGCAGGCCAAAAGCCGCATCCTTGCCACCACCGGGAGGAGTGAAGGAGAAGGCAAGGAGTCGAAGAGGGAAGAGAGAGTGGAAATGTGAGTGGCGTTGAGTTAGGGTTAGGACTTTGGGAGCCGGCTGCTGGTTTTGATCCTCCGAAAAGCAAACCATCCATCGGATCCATACGGACGGCCGCGATTGCCTCGCGCCTTTAGCAGGCCGGCGGGGGGAAAGGAGGCCCGAAGGCACTTTCCAGGCCACAGCCCGCGTTGTGGCCCTATGGCCTGTGCATTTCCATGTCCAGTCAAGTAATTAGAAATGTAATTAAAATGATTTTCTGCTCCAAAAAAGTAATTAGAAATGATTTCAAAATTCAAATTTCAAATGTTGTAAAGTATGTGGGAGTGTGTTTTATTTTCTGTGTGTGTTTTGATTTTTCTGTAGGTTTTATAGAAACCCACGGAAAAATTATAATTTTTGTGTGCGTGCGTTTACTTTTTTCTGTGGGTTTTATAGAAACTCACGGAAAAAATATAATTTTTCTGTGTGTATTATCACACACAGAAAAATCATGCAATTTTTCTGTGAGTTTTTGTATTTTTCTGTGGGTATTTAGAGAAACTCACAGAACAATTGTAGTTTTTCCGTGCGTGTCGAAAAAAACTCACAGAAAAATTCAACACCCACAGAACAATTCGATTTTCCAGTAGTGTAAGGTCATGAATCAATTAAAGTCTGAATTATGAGAAGGCAAACACCTCAACTTATGCACCCTATATTGGACCAATTTCTATATTGACTCTAACTAAATATTCAAGTCCTGGACAACTGTGCATGCACACACTGGCCCGACTTCCGAACAAAAGACGCACCAGACGACATGTGTTCATCGTCATTGCTACGTACGTGCAGCTGCTGCATGCAATCTTGCACGTACGCACTAGACAAGGCTAACTATGATCGACGAAGTGATCAACTCTTGTAACTGACGGGTGAAAAAGGCAAAGATTTCAGACGCCACACGATCTTTGCTCATGGGGGCATGTGCTGTGAAGGCGGCTCGAGCTGGCCCAGAGCTGAGGTGGGCCAATCTGGGCCGCCGTAGCGACTACGGAGAGCTTTGTTGCTGGCCCAGAGATGATGTTGGGCCAACAACAATTACTTCTTCGTCAGATGTAGATGATGATGGTCCACGGGCCTGCAGCTGCTTAGTTAGTCTGGGCCAAGGCCTATGAAGTGAAGGGCCTGTTAGCTGCTGGTTTGAGAAGTCGACGGGCCAAGGCCAGCAATAGGTTACGTACATGAGGAGACGTGGCCCATCATGGTACAGCTGCTGGTTAGAATATTTCTAGTGTTGAGTCTATCACTTAGAAGAAGCCAAGCGAAGTATTTAATTCTTGGAATACATTTTGATTTCCAGATCCATAGCATGGTGATTGGGGGTCGAATGGACTTGAAATGATGATGGTATATAACTTATTGACAGAGTATACCTGATGCCCCCAAATGAAAGTCCAAACATCCTTCTATCTTCATTACTGTCATTGCCTAGTTCCAGGAGACCTTGTGTTAATTGCAGCATTTCATTGTACGCCTGTCGTGTCATAGGAATTCTAAAAAGATTCACTATGTTGCTCTGTTCTTTAGCAATTTTCAGGGATATCATCGATTGGGCTTTTGGCAAAAGAATACAGATTGGGATATTTCTATGAGAACACAATGTCAACAAATCAACAATGATATCATCCCAAAGCTGATTGTAATCCCCAACATTTGGAGTCATTTGGCTATGATTTTGTATTGTTGACTGAGCCTGAGGACCACCAGAAGGATCCTTTCTCTCTTCCAAGATGAGGCACTCCATCAGGATAGTATCTATTCCATACAAGTGTGACCCACTGAATGTCTTTTTTCTGATAAAACTTATCCCATTGCTTCAGTAGGAGTGCATCATTTTGTAGCTGCAAGTCAACAACTCCCAAGCCACCTTTTTGTTTTGGTTTTATGACCAATTTCCAAGCAGCTAGGTTATACCGTTTCCTTCTTAAGTCACTGCCTCTACAGAGGCCGTCTTTTCTGTATTTGTCAATTGCCTCAACCACTTTAACGGGTAACTTTAGAGCAACTCCAGCTCAAGCCCCTACTTGAGTCTCTACCCTAAATTTTAGAAGTTTGGACAAAAATCCAACTCCAATGGAGCCCCTAGTTAGGCTCCCATTTTATATGCCCTCTCAAATTATAGTCTCAAGTCCACAGATCCAGGATCCCCCTATTCCATGGGTCTCACCCCACTTTTAGGCTGAAGTTGCTCTTGATAGGGTCTTGGATTGGAGTTGGAGTTAATTTTGGGTCCCTATTCTATGCAGTCCAGCATACAAATGAAAAAAATAGGGGCTCAAAATTTGCATACTTTGGCTGAAGTTGCTCTTAGAGAACACATATAGTAGGTGGGTAGGGGGGATAGCAGCACTGAATTACTAGTTGCAGCCTTCCAGCCTTCCAACATAAGAAAGAAATTGTGCGCTTGTAGACAACCTCCTTTCCACTCTACATATCAAGGGTGTGCAACCATTCTTCTTCTTTTTTGGAGCGAGAAGTACTTGTCATACATACTTTTCAAAATAGAATATTTATTCATACTTTCAAAATAGAAGTCACTTAATCTAAAAAAAGAAGTCACTGCCTCTATTCTTCCATCAGTGTTCTGTAAATTCACCCCATTGCCTTCCTATTACAGGTTCTTGGGACTCTGATCTACCTAGGAGCCCTATGGTCGAGGACGATGAAGATTGTGCATTGTCCCTCTTCATACAGCTGATTGTCATATCAACTAGGGGGATATATAGACTAAGCATTTCCCATGCAAGGTCGAGTGGTTGCACGATAATTGAGTTAGCAAAGATGAATCATCAAATCAATCCTTAATCGAGACAAGGTAATATAGCGGTATGTTTGAAAATGGGATAAACACGATCAATGTGTGAATAGGTCTGACTTGACTTTTTTGATATCCTCGACAAATTCCTGCTCACACTACTATCCTTCAAGGTCCTCCTAGCCTCCAAGTTCCTTGTGCTAGCTTCTCCTCGGTCACACTGCTGGTTGCTAGAATGTGCAAATAGACAGACACAAAATAAAATAAATTTAAATGAGCTCCCAAAAATAAGAAACTAGTATGAATGGTTAAATCTTGATTTTAAATGAATGTAGGAAGAAGAACCATTGGAAATGGAGTTCATACAAAGGAGATATTGATTTTTGCAAGGTGGTCGGCCGCTAATTAATTAATTGATTAATTATGTAGAAGGTGATCAAGGCGAGGTGATTAGTGCTAGGTATGCACATGATGAGGTTTGCAGGGCTAGTGATTTTGTGGGGCTGGTATGCTTCTTGATTGAGGGGGTTCACGTGTCATATATATACTAGGTGGAAGGAGAGAGAAATATTGGTACATGTCTCTTCTTCTTCTCCCATGCTCGATAGCCATGGGTGATCCAGCTTATGGAGCTCAAGGGCAGCAAGCTAGGTTCGAAAAGAAGACCATTGGAAGAGAGAGGGGGGTAATGGAGTGCTCATGAGTCATGAGCTGCTCACCTGGCCTGGCGCGCGGCGAGTAAGGTCAACCCTGGCACACGTGATCTTGTGGACAGAACAACTAAGAGTCGAGAAGGCTTGCTTGGGAGCCGGAGCTAGCTATGGAGAGGGAGGCTCGACTTCTCTGGATGGTGTGGCGAAGGAAAGGCCCCTAGCCGAGATCGATGCCATTTTTAGGCTGCGAGGAGAAGCTGTGAACCATTGGCAACCTCATCAGCTCGCCATTGACGGTGGACGAGAGGAAGTGTAGTATGGAATAGAGTGGTAGGCGTGTCACTACAAACAATGAATCATTGGTGTTGTGGATATTTGACTTTGTTCTCTGACTGTAACTGCCCTAGCGAAAGCACAACTGTATATTCAATTCCATGACATGCGCTGTTATCTCTTGCTCTTGCAGCTAGCAGATCAAATGGACTCCGACCGTGTACTGGCGGTGGCGGTTTCTGTTGGTGGTCATGTGCTAGGCTTCTAGCTGTTTTGCCATATGTAGGCCAGCAACAGCAGCAACAAGGAGCTAGCAGGGAGAGACAGAGAGGGAGAATTTTCATTACCCAAGGACTCAGTCACATATCCTAGTTGCATCCTATGTTGCTATACATTGCGATCCAAACTGCCCAAATTCAATGGTTAGAAACAGCTCCATTCAGGCAAGCATCAGTAGCTCTAGACTTGCACGCACCTGACGTGTTGAGTGTTCGGTTTACAATCCAGGCCATGGATCCACACGATGCATCATCATGCACACAAGCTCCCTGCAACATGCCTAGACTAGCTATTTCCATATATCATCCCTTATTAATTAGTATTAGGACAGAGTAATAAACCATGCATCTATCCATCTCTTAATTATTTATGTATAATTTTCACATACACAAGTCAGAAGAAGTTTCTACCTAGTACATGATTAGTGATAACGTAAGAGGTTGTACTGATCGATTATTGTGTTAACCATTTGATCATTGTCATGGCCCTTCCATTCTAAATGCTCTTCATATGAGCATGATCCACGTACAAGTCCACAACACACCAAGGCTTAACTATTGCCTGGCCACAACACAACTTAGAGAATTATAGACATGAAAGGCAAAGTGGTAAGAATAGGTCCTTAGGAATGAGGAACTCGTGTTCATTGTCTGAAATGAATTGCTCCTTTCACACAAAAGACATGATATGATATATATACCCATCTATTAGTTATGTATGTAGAGTTTGCTGGTCAATTGATTGTCTGAACCTTAAATAACATTGGCCCATGTGTATTATATAGATTTTTTAAGTGCGACAGGGAAGGGGTCTGTCTTCGCGAGTCTTCTAGAGTATTCTTTTGTATACATAGGTCTGTTTCTCTCTATATAAATCAGACATGTGGGCCTCCTTCGGTACTCTTTCTGATAACCCCCTGCAGAAATAAATATTCACCAAAACTCATGGAATTCTGTCAGTGTAACCCCTATCTCTCTAGATAGTGTGCATATTTTAGTCATTTCTCATGCTATGTTGACGGTTTAAATTGATACTTATCTACCATCAACACTAGGTTACACCCTTTCCTTCTAAAGTCACTGCCTCTCCAGAAGCTGTCTTTCCTTTATTTGTCAATTACCTCAGCCACTTTAACGGGTAACTTTAGAGAACACATATAGTAGGTGGGTAGGGAGGATAGCAGCACTGAATTACCAATTGCAGCCTTCCAGCATAAGAAAGAAATTGTGCACTTGCAGACAACCTCCTTTCCACTCTACATATCACGGGTGTGCAACCATTCTTCTTCTTTTTTTTTTGGAGCGAGATGTACTTGTCATACATACTTTTCAAAATAGAATATTTATTCATACTTTCAAAATAGAAGTCATTGCCTCTGTTCTTTCATCAGTGTTCTCTAAATTCGCCCCATTGGCTTCCTATTATAGGTTCTTGGGACTCTGATCTACCTTGGGGCCCCTATGGTCGAGGATGATGAAGATGCTTGCGCACTGTCCCTCTCATCAGTTGCCAGGGCTCCGTGGCACTGTATCGACGTCCTCTTTATGGTCGCCCATTACTGTCCGTCTCTTGTGGTGGTGTGTTGCTGTCCGTTTGAGTTCCCCTGTGCTTTGTGGCTGGGGATTCTCGTGGGAGCCCATTGTTCTCCATCCCAAATCTCGCGAGCTCTATGGCACAAGATTCATCATGGAGCTGCTGGCCACCTGATTCAACATCGAGCTGCTGGCCACCTGATTCATCAGCGAGCTGCTGGTCACCTATTCCTCCAAAGATCTTTCCAAGCGGCTGTTGAAGCCAACTTATTCCCTCACACCTTGCAAGGACTAGCACCGCTGCAGTCACAAACATTTATCTTTGGGTCAATAAGTATACTATACTATAATATATATTTTCTTTGCAGCAAAGATAAATCAAAATTTTTTTTGGAAAAGAAAACTACATGCATATGCATGATGCTATGAGTAACACTTGCGATTGGCTCAAAAAAGTTGATGGGGGTTTAGTCACATCTCACTTACCAAAGAATATTACTGATAGGCCCTCGTTAACGATATGGACGATTGTACCCGTCCAACCAACATCCATGCTCCACCTAATGATCGAGAAATGCAAAATATATATGAAACTTACAGCCAAGAACAAAAACAACATTTCACTTCAGTCTAATCGTTGGTGTCAGGTTTATGTCTTACCTTTCTGATACATGGTGTGTGTCCCTGCCGAGAAACACCATGCCGAAATACATGGAGGCCATAGAGAAGAATGATGTGGGGTTTTCTCTTAACCCCCATGCAGTGAAAATGCCAATGAGGAATAACACCCCATAGACATATCGAGCTTCCATTGGACCCATGTGATGATATAAGTAATAGCACCACATATACGTAAGGGACCATGCCTCTAGCCAGCCACTGCCCCTCCCACCAATCCTCTCAGTGCCCATCATGCTTGCCTCCATAACCTAAGTACAATTTTTTTTAGGATGATGGAGCATAAAAGAATACAATTTTGCTAGTTGCATGAATAACTTGAAATAATTTAATTTTATGCTAAAATATAATAAAGGAGAAACTTTATGTTATTTAACGATTAAATTCACTGCCACTGCCACCATTTATCTACAATAATATATACAAGTATGAGTTTTAATCAAAAGGAGACATTAGATTCCATGACGGTATACTATGTGCTTAAAAAAACAAGTTTGGCAAAGCTACGTGGAACTGTAGTATGGGAATATAGCGCACAAAACATGCATGGCTGTAAAAACCAAAAATATATGTACTACCCTCCCCCTATAGACTATAGTGTTGTGTCCAGCTGCATTCGTCAGCCAGCTTGCTCTGTAGGAGTGTGTGCGCTCGTGTATATACTGTATTTGTGCATGGATGCACAAGGATCAAGAAGATGTTGGGCTGTCTTGCATGGCCTTGGGATGGACATCCACGGCGTGGAGCATGCATGCAGTGTCAGGAAGACAGGAATTGTGCCATGTTTGATTAGCAAAGACCACGGCTTAGTTTGTGGAAGCAGGAGACGGCTGCTGCTAATAAATTGAAGAGTGTGGCCAGTCGATGGGTATTGTGCAGAAGCAGGATAGACAGTTCAGCAGACATAGAGAAATCAGAGAGGCGAGAGTAATATTTTGAGGACTAGTGTGTTTTTCTTCCGCGAGTGAGAGCTTTTGTAAGAGGAAATATATTTATCTTTTTGAGAAATCTAGGGATAATTTTTATATTCTGGCTAGTACGATCGAGACATTCTGTAGACATGTTCAAGTAATAAAGACCAATGTTTGGAAATTGATCCAGTGTTATTAGGCTTGATAGTAGTATAACAGTACGTTTGTCATCTTTGTCCTGGTTGAATATTTATCTTCCTCTTCAAAAATTTTATCTACTTTGCCCTTTCATTTTTATTGCTCCTACATATACGTCCATCATTTTCACTTGGCTTTACCTATGCCTATAATTCCCAAATTATCACCGAATTCTCAGAAAAATAAGGATTAAAATTAAATCTAAATAGATTGTTTCTCCAATACGATACGTACATGTGAAGCGATAATAGAGTAAGATTTTAGGATACGAAGTTTCTGTGGTTTGGGGGAGGAAGAATACCTTTGCGTAGATGTCATAGCGTCTGGTCATAGAAGTCAGATGATCAAAGATGACCATATATATGTGTCCACAGTTATTGGCACAATCATCATTAATCCCCATCGTGACTGCATCCATAATCTAACAAAAGAAAAAACACATGTGAGGAGGTTGATGGATGAACACCAAAATGGTTTTGCTAGTTGCATGACTAACCCCAAAAAGTTAGATTATATTATACTAAAATATACTAAATGAAATAAAAGAGAATCTTTATGTTATTTAACCATTAACACCACTAGTTAGTCGTCACCTACTACGTTTCATCATTTTAACACAGAATGGAGTTGTAATCCAAAAAGAAAGAATAGATTCGATCTCATGATGGTATATATATGTACAACATGAGTTTTTTTTTTAAGGGGATCGATGGCAGAAACTTTGCTTTTCAGTTAAAGATAGATAGGAGAAAGAGTTTATACACAGCATGAGAAAAAAACAAAAGAAAGGGGACAGTTCTTCTCAGTTGGGTCACACAGGCACGGCACGTACTCCCCCAAAACACAAGCGGGGAATCAAAAGTTGGTGAAAACTAAGGGTTCAGTGAGGATGTGTCGAAACGGCTCAAGTAAGAAGGCAAAGTATACCTAGAGGTACAGCATGCCAAGAACAGTCAACACAAACAATGAGTGGTGGAGGGTGACGATCGAGGTGAGGGGGCTTTGCAACTTCATATATATGATCATAATATCCCTTTATATAGGGAGATCGAACACAAACAATGTGGCAAAGAAATGAGATTTGTGTCACCGTTATAAGCAAGCATGCAATCTGGATGACCGAGCCAGACAACGATCAGTTTTTTTTTTCTTTTTCTTTTTCCTTTTCTGTTTTGATTTGAGCAGTGGCAAAGATCAGGTAAAACCAGTTGTGGTCAGGCCCAGGGTGCATGAACGGCGCAGACACACACAGGAGTACATAAAAGAAAGCCCAACTCGCATGCGTCTTACAGGGCTGCATGGATTGGGTTTGTGCCCACACACTTGGCCTTTGTAGCAGAGACCAGGATTTCTCGGCTTTCAAGGCTCAAGGGGCATCTAATTTGCGAGTGATTATGGAACATCAGAGTGCATAAATAAATAAATAAATAAATAATACCACAATATTTTGATATAACTAATTACATACAAAACACCGATATTCTATCATGGAAGGGAAGCTTCAGCAAGTCAAGAAATCCGCACAGCGCTAGCTAGATCCATCGGAGATGCTATGCGGGCCGCGTGTGGACGTGCGTGACCATGCATGCGGTGGCAAGGCGCTCGCCGCCGTGCATGAATGGCGACCGACTGCCCGCGCGCGTGGGTTGCGGCGAGATCTGCTGGTCCGTCCACGTACTTGCAGAGCCCGGCCAAGGAGGGCAAAACCGGCTCGATCGACGGCTGGGCAGGTTCGGGCAAGGCCGGGGAAAAGCCAAGGTTCTGGCCAATGCTGTGCAGCGGCGGCGGCGGCGAGGCCACGTACGTGAGCTGCCGGCCGGTGGCCGGTGTCGTGCCGAGAGCGAGGACGTGCTCCTCGGTGTGCAAGTGTCCAGGTGCGTGGTGGCTACGTACGGCCATGGGCATGGCGTGGAGCTAGCCTGCTCGCTGATGGCATCTACACGGACCACACGACGTGGCTTGAGGACTCTGCGCGCGGGTGCTCACCGACGGGCAGATCGCCAGCTGGTCACGTACAGGATGATGGCCTCGATCGGTGCAGGCAGAAGCAGA
>DXKC01002561.1:0-11046 GCA_031170775.1 Cymbopogon citratus
GAAGTAGCTAACGTACGGCCGGCCGTATTTTAGTCCTTCCGCACGGTCTTGCCGTTTTGGGTAAAAGAGCAATTACTATATTCTTTTTTGGAGTATTTTACTTAATGCTGCTTGGCGTGTTTAGATGAAAAAAAATCCAGCCCTCCCAGCTTGCGCCCAGGCCCATATACGTCCACAATTTTATGGGACACAAGGCAAATCTGCATAAGAAATATGCTTTTAGATATGTATATATGTTCACAAAAAGGACAATATATTCATTCAGAAAAAAAAACACATTTGTGTCTGTAGTTTTCTAAAGAATACAACACTATACATCTAGTTTCTAGGAAAACACACATTTGCACATTCTTCTCTATACAACGCCCACGTCTTGCTTCTCTGCTGTATGCCCTGAAAAAAGTAACTTGTGTCAAGTTTGTTGCCGACATGTCATGATATAGTAGCACACGTTGCATGGAAGGAATCATCTTAATGAGCTACCTCCAGATTTACAACAAAAAGGCTAAATTGCCTATTTAAAAGCACATTGTTGCTTAACAAGTGACACTTAAATTTCCTAACAAATGAAATTTAAACAAGATCATCCCAAATGGCTGTAATTCTGGTATATAAGCAAGTCAAATTTGAAGCAGTTGAGCCTATCAGAAAAAAGTTCCATGTTGTCATGCAACTGATATAATAAAGCATATATATACATCATAACAAACTTCCCAAAATGTAAAAACTGTAGCCTGTGAGTATTATAGTTATGAAATTTTAGGCAATATACAAATTACATGCCTAATGCATTGAAACATGTGGCACACAAAATAGCATGTTACATAAACAAAAAATTTGCATAAACTTGTGGTTTCTTTGCCTAATCAAGTACAATATTATTGCCTAATGAGGTTGACTAAGTTGCCTACATGTCATGATACAGCAACACACATTTATATTTATTGCTTTGCATGCAAAATAGGTGTTAAATACCTCTAGATTTCCAACAAAAGACTAAATTGTCTATTTAGGAGCACATTCTTGCCTAACAAAAATGACTTAAATTGCCTCACAATAGCCATAGCAAGACACCTAATTCTCTATGAAATGATAAGTTGTAAATATTAACAATCAGCACTGAGTCTAATATCATGCTATGGTTCACAAGTCTGATGAGAATAACCTTGCCTGGCACAGACACACAAAATCCAATCATGTAGTCAGTTTCCATGTTGTTATGCTTACACAGATAACCAGCTTGCCCCATGTATGCAACGATCAATGCTGGATACACCATGAATGTAAAAAGCAATCTGCCCAAGAAATTTTTATCAGAGAATAATTCTCCATATTCTGCATCAAGATGGAATACAGAAAAAGTTAGTTTGCAGCAGACATTTCTTCACCTGTATTGAAAGCTGGATGAAATGCCCCAAATCAGCTAACAATGAGAAAAAAGGCCACCTTCAAGTAAGAGACACTCCAAAGATCAAGGCAAAAAAGATTAGAAAAATGGTTCACTGAGTGCAGTACCAGTTACGCATAATAGTATTCCTCCCAGCGACATCCAAACCTCCTCTCCGTGTCTTCCTCAAGAACTTGTACATGTAATACAGAGATGATGCTCGATCACGCTTATACATGAAGCATAAATGGTAATCTTATAGTGGATTGCATTTTCTTAGACAATTTAAGTAACATTCATTAGGCAACAATGTCTTCTTAAAAAGCAATTTATGTATTATGCAAGAGCAAATATAGTCTGTCGTCCAATGCAAACTTCAACAATATTTTTTTGTTTTTCACAATTGCAAATAAAAGATGAGAAAATCTATGCCAGGTAATATCACAAAAAAGAAGTTAAAAACACATATTGATGAACAGACACATGTATACCGTGAATTTTTTAGAATTATTTTTCCATGGAGTCCACACTTTTGTTCAATTTGCAGACATACATGAAAATCGAGGATCAAATACTTTCGCACTACTTGAATCTGATAGTCTACTTCTGTCAGCATGAACCATTGACTGAAACTAAAATGAAGATGAAATGAATTCGTGCAAAGCCTTGCCCCAACAACTTAGACCTAATAAGGCAGTGTAGACTGGACAACTTAGGCATAGATGAAAGGAGAGTAATGAAAAACATTGCAAGTTGTCCCCAACCTCGTGATCCACTCTTGTAAATGAATACACAAAGGCAACAATATCTTCATAAATAGGCAATTTATGTATTCTGAAAAAGCAAGTAGAGGCAATTTATGTCCATCCAGAATGCAAATACGAGAGAGAGAGAGAGAGAGAGAGAGAGAGAGAGAGAGAGAGAATGCCTTTCCAGAAAAAAACATGCCACAACTACAATCTGTTAAAACTGTACTTCATATTGATTTTTTGTTCAGTATGAACTACACAAGAATTTTTTCTAATTCCATGCTTTGTAAGACATTGCGGTAGGTTTTATTGTTTTAATATGACTACTGTAGTGTATCACCAATTATGGAGCAATTAAACATTTTAGCTAGTAATGTTTTAACATGAAGGCTTTAGAAAATCAAACAATGCCAGACCTACAACCATCTTGTTTTTCCACCACTTCATGCTCTCTGCACATGGATTTTTTTTTTTTGCTTAACTCTCTGCCCATGGAGTTTGAAAAGCTGCAAAAGTAACAAGATTCAGGACTTAGAAACAGTTATTAATAACTCATTTCCCAGGTTATTTGTCCCAAATAGGAACCTGCCATAGTGGATTATTGTCATTTTTTTGCCTATGCTCAACACTAGCGTCAGAAATATATTATAAGCCATTAGCCCCCAAGTAGCATCAATTCAGCACTAGTATATGTTTTCTTCTTCGTATCGACCAAATGACAAACAGTCATTACTTAGAAAATTATCATTTCGCCTCACTACCAGATTATCCAAATAGATAATGGAAGCAAAACTAGGTATGCAAAAGGTCAAGATGAGGGCTGAGAAGAGATTACTATCTGCAGTGCGTGCTATTGACTTATTGAGTTGTCCTCTGAAATTAGGAATCCTAGGAATCAAGGCAAATACTCAATAAAATTGATCTAACGAGGTAATTAATCAAGCAACATGCTACACAGTGAATCAGGAGCACCTAGGTAACCATATGGAGGCACGGACACAAGACGGATTGACAGGGAACTTGCCTTGGCAGGTTAAAGTCTGCACAGACGAGCCAGAAGTGGGTGGATTTGCGGCTGTCCCGGGATGTCGTCGCTGCCAGGACGGCCCGTTGCCGACGGGGGACGAGTGAGGATCAAAATCAGGAATGGCGAGCTTCTCCTCTGTGGCCGCCATGGCTGCTGCGACCCACCTCCGCTCTCGCGGAGCCAGGGCTGGATCTGGCAGTGGGGCGGCAGCAGGTGGTACAAGGCCGACGAATCTGAGGGATCGCCGGCTCGTGAGGAGACTACATCAGGGAGGTGCGGCACATAGCTTATGTTAGGCTTGGGAAGCTCCGTTTCGCACAGCAGGAAGGGGAAGGAAGCCAAGGAAGGGAAAGGAAGCCAAGGGTGGGCGAACCTGGTGAGTGCTCGTCGCCGGCGAGAGGCCAAGGGCCGGCGAAGTCCACGACACTTGAATCGTGGAGCGACGAGAAAGTGTGAGAGAGAGAGAGGCAGAGAGCGCACGGGGGCCGATCCACTTTTTTTTCTCGGAACCGTCTCTGCCTCTCTCCGTGAAGAGTTTGGGAGGCGGGTGGGCTAGGTGCTGGCCGTGCCAAGGAGCAAATGCACGGCCGGCCAACATATAGTCTTTACCATAAAGTAGCAGACTCTTTAGCTAACTATAGAGCTTATGTAGTGGAATGTGGCTCAGATGTAATAGACCAAGTGCCTTTGCATGTAATGAGCCTTGTATTGCACGATTTGCCCAGGAATGAAGTTTAATGCAGGATGTATTTTCAAAAAAAAAGAAAATATAAGTAATCGTTAAAGAGAAATGAAACTAGTAGCAATTTTTTAGGTTGGACAAACTTACTAGAAAAATTTCAATGTTTATCCATTTTAATTTGTAAAAATAAAAAACTTATTAAAAAAAGATATCCACACAGTCTTGTCATTTTAAAAGTTGGGTAGCAAATGGCTATGAATGGCTATATATGGTCATCGAGTTTTAAGGGATAGCATGTTTGTATAACACATATTTTTTTGAGTAACTATATAACACATATATTGGAGTTTAATTTTTCTTCTAAAAATCTATAAATAGCATAGTCAATAAAGATAACATATCTGTTGAAGTTGCTCTATATATTTGGAGTTATTTGGATCTTATTTGTTCATGTTCTTAGGCCTCGTTTAGATTGCAAATTTTTTGCAGCTTTTACACTATAGCATTTTTGTTTATATTTGAAAATTAGTGTCCAATCATGGACTAATTAGGCTCAAAAGATTCGTCTCGCGATTTACAGATAAAACTGTGCAATTAGTTATTTTTTACCTACATTTACTGCTCCATGCATGTGTCTCTAGATTGGTGTGATGGAGAGAAAGTGAAAAAACTTGAAATTTAAAAAGGATCTAAACAAGGCCTTAGTGTTTTAGTGCTTGTAGCCATGTTTGTTATTTATTTAAATTGTCACTTTTTAATCTACTTTTGTTTGATCACATGCCTAGTTGATTGCATATTTTTTAGGCACTACCTTGTTTGAAACCTATATAACCAAATCAATGGCAATCCGTCAACACAAGGTGGTGCATGGCTTCCCAAAGGTTTGTGTCGTCTTTCACATTCTTTTATGGTTTGCCATACCCAGGTCTAATACAACACAAAATGATAATTCAAATAAATGATAATCACAATTATGATTAATAAAATAAAATAAATATAAATAAATAAAGTTCCACTATAAATAGGTTATTAACATATAAAGTTCATTTTTTATTTTTTTAGAAAAAATGGTGTTTATATACTTTGATTTAAAATAAATTTGTTATGGTATTTTTATAATAGTAGTTTTTATATTTTTTGAAAAAATAAAACCAATCTTCAACCTAGCTGGATGACCATATTTGTCAGATTTAAATAGCTAGAGGGTGAATTTTTTCAATAAAAAATAGTTAGAGGGCATCCGCGCCCTATATCTTGTTTCGTAGTTTAGGTTTGATTGCCGTGTAAGTTGAAGGTTGGAAAATAAAATTTACAAATTAATTGGTGGCTAGACTGATTTTTTATTTGGCAACTCATGATTAGTATATAGACCAAACAATTCAATATTTAGATGTTTGAAGACTGTAGAAGTCTTTGGTCCCATTTGAATCTATCCAACTAATTATTAGTTTCGGGGGCTTAGAAAAAAAAAACCAGCTAATAGGTAATATTAGTTTGGTGGTAGGTAAGTCATTAGTTGACTTATTAGTTAAGGATCCAAACATAATCACAGCTTGCTTATTATTAGTTGAGGATCCAAACAGAATCATAGCTAATTATTAGTGGCTAATTACTAGTTACATGAGATACAAATAGATCATTTATCAAATTTGTTAAGAAGATGACTTTTCTAACAATGCTGCTTCATTAGAAGAATATATGACTAGGGTGCTATATCTTCATGAATTGAATTGCTTCAAAAGAGCAATCCCAAATCTTTCTTTCGCCGGACACATCACCAAATTAAACCTTTTTTTTCAAAAGAAAAAAAATACAATTGGAGAGGTTTCTTTTGTTTGAACATTGCTAAATCAATTCGACGTAGGAGTACTCGTTTACGATAGGAGACAGGAGTACCATATTTTGTACTGCACGCATAGTAAACGCTGTACTAGAACTAAATACCCCGCGCCCGTAGCTGTTACCTGTAGCTGTCGTCAGTAAACGAAGCACGGTTAATGCTAATGCATGATGCATCGAAAAGGACTGTGCACATATGCATCCACAAAAAACCCAAAAAAAAAAAACTCAGGCTGAGAATAAGTCGGATCCACACCTAAATTATATATGCTACACTAGCTAATGTGGACAGTTTAATTTCACAAAAAAGATAATAAAGCCCAAATTAAAAGTGACGGGTTTCCTGCTCGGTCGTCCATATGGTACACAGCTGGAGTGCTGGACGGACAAGCTGGACGGACAACTCAGGAAGTAACGGATGTGTGTGGCTGGTAGAAGAAGAATGGAAATGTATAGGTCACTCCATCATTAATCTGGCATATCTTCAATTTACAGCCGTCAATTTTGAACAAAATTTGGAGGTACGTGATCCGGCCAGTGAGTCCATCCAGTGCGTTTGATTTGATTTCCTTGTGGGACGATACGAAACGTGTGTGAGCTGGTAAATTTTGGTGTTTTCCGAAACAGCATTTGATTCTTCCCTAGCTTAAAAAATTATTTTCAGTAATAATAATCTGAATATATTATTTCTGGATACTCGGTCAATATACAAAATCTATAACAATTAATATCCTCGATCTTCTGCTTGTGCTGTACCAGATTTCTGCAGTAGCACGGACGTCTCCATCCTCCAGCGATCAAAAGCTGCTTCTCCTGATGGAAATGCATGTTTGGGCTGCTGTTCTAGATAAATTATCCTATATATTATATAATATACATTAAGATATGTGATCAAGTTAGCTACTAGCTTGCTCCATAGCCATGATTTGTCATGATGATCAATGCAAACCCATAGTTAGCTGTTCAACAGAAATGAGCTCGTCTCCAGGTGTCTAACTGGAATTCGTGTTTCCTTGTGGCCACTGCCCAAAAACACGCCATGAGTAGGTTGTGATATACTAATGGCAGGCGCGTCATTTGTTTGTATATATATGCCTGACTGTCACCAATGCTTACGTGTACATGAAACTCCATTTGTATTTTCTCTAAAAAAACCCATTTTGTATTTTATTGACTGCCAAATGATGACCAGGCCAACTCTTGATCACCAGTTTCGTTTGGTTGTTGAGATTACAAACTCCAAAAACACCACAAACGGCTCTCAAATGTGTACAAATTTCGGTGGTTTTTTAGGCCTAACTACGAGGAAGCGGCGGCCGCGCAACGAGGAAGCGGCGGCCGCGCATGGCTAAAATACTGTAAGTCCTCCGTCACAATGATTGAAAAACGCAGACAAAATTGTGTGCTGAAATGAAATGTTTGACGGCTCTGCTCCCTGCATACTCGGTCGCGAGGTGATTAGCACCAGCTTGGACGCGTGATGGACGGCCCAGATGGAGCGGAGCTGGGACGGGGAGCGGTTGAGATGCGCTTAGCTAGCTGGAGGAGTCAACGCTCCTCAAACGGACACCTAGATTCCGTTAAGTTGATGAGTACAATGATTTTCTTACTACGACATGGCTAGGGGTACATGTATGAAGACCCCCAACATATTTTCAGTTCATGTTTTGTCAATTGGTTTTAGCATGCCAACAGCCAAGTAAACAAAGGTGAACCAAATTTCTAAAATTCATTCATGTTGTAGTAGGTTGTGCTCGTTTCAACTTATGGAAAATTCTTCTGCTGCTTAAAATAGAAACCCAGCCAACTAGAAGCTGCATTTTTGGGGCACTACAATTTTCGTATTTAGACCCTATTTCTAGCTTTAAGCTTTCTACCAAATAGGTGAAAATGGAGACACACTTCACAACTATTTCAGAGAAGAAGAAGAAGAAGGTGGTGAGAGAGAGAGAGAGAGAGAGAGGATATTTTCATAGTTGTTTTAACTAGATTGCTTACAATTTTTTCGTAGCACGTAGCCCAGTTATTTTTTCACATCTCACCACTAAACCAAATAGACTTGTACGAGATTCTTAAAGCATATTCTATCTCCATCCTAAAAGAATGCACTCATTTTTAGGAGTAAAACAATTTTAATTTTGATCAAATTTATATATATATAAAGTACTACCTCCATTCAATTGTAAGAGCTTTCTTAGATACATTGTTTTACTATAAATCTAGACATAGTTTATATCTAAGTGCATAGCAAAAATCTATGCATATAAAAAAGTCAAAGCATCTTGTGATTTGGAGTGGAGGGATTATTATTTTATATGATACTTACAGATAAGTATCACTAAATTAGTTATATAATATATTTTTATAATAAATAACCATATCTAGAGACATAAATGCTGCTATTATTATTTTTATATAAATTTGGTCAAACTTAGCATAATTTGAATGCCACAAAAATCTAGAATGTTCTTTTTTTTTGCCGGAGAGAGTAGGTATGAGCATGAATAACAATATACAAATTTAAATTATTTTTTCTAAATGTAAATACCTAAAAACATGTATTACATCCGTGCACAAACTAACAGCCCTCCATACAACAATATGGTCGCAAAAAAGTATTAGCAATTTAGTTAAAAATATTAGCAATGTATTTCGTGCATAATACACTTATATACCATTAATTGAAAATGGCATATAAGATCCTAGACTTAGACAGCCTCTCGGAGCATGTGGTTTATCACATTTTTTTTGTTAGAACCGTGGTGGGTGCACGTATCAGAATGGGTTAAGGGACCACGAGAAAAATACAAAACAAAATAATACTTGACTGAAATGAAAGGAGAAAAATTACAGAGCAAACTCCGGCGCAAGGAGACCTCAATCATCTGGATTTCGGCGACATATACTGGAGGGAGAGAATCCAAAGCCCTCCTTTGGGTTTGTCTCTTCCTCTCTCTCCTCCCTTCTCCCACCCACCCCTTCTCTCTTGCTGTGGGTGTGCTGTGGAGAGGAGAAAGGAAGGAGAGCAAGAACCAACACCAACAAGAGCTGCTGCCAACTCCTGCACAGCCTGGGCTCTCATCACTGATTGCCCACCTATTACCTTCCTCTTTTGTGATTTAGAATCACCCATCTATCCCTTATATATCTACCTTTTCTCGGTCCTCTCTGAACTCTCTCGTCTTCTAGGTTTCACAGGCCTTTGATAGGCCTCTGGACCTAAAGCTTGCAAGCAGCTGCTGTTCTTGGTTTTCTTGATTCTTGCTTTCTTGGTTCTTGGATTTTTGGGTTCTTAGGCTTCTTGTATCTTCCCCCAATCTTGCAAAATCTTGCGCTGAGTTTCTTGTGTTCGCTGTTTGGGACCATGGACGAAAGGATTCCGCCGCCGTCCCTCTTGCAATACTCGCAGTCCCCTGTTCATTCTTCCCCTCATCCCCTCAATTCTATGAGGTATTCTTCCTCTGAAAGAGAAAGGTGAGTGCCTGTTTTGCTATTTTGTTCATGATTTTTATATTTGTTTTCCAAGATTGTTTTCCCTATTGTTATGGGTAAGTTTTGTTTAGTTTTTGATCCTGCCCTTTCGGAATCTTTCTGAGGAGCACGAGATTTGATGCCGCGGTGGAGATTTTCGCTTAATTCTAAACTTCGGGATGCCATGTTTCCCCTTGATCAATGCTGCCGATTGTGACGGAGGAGTGATCTGTAATCATAGGGACTTTTTTTTTTTTTTGGTGATAGCGTGATGGCTCGCTGATAGATTTGTTACTGCTGTTCCCCAATGGTCTAGTTGGCTACTATGGGGCATAGGAGCTGTATGTTTGACTCGCTGCTAATGGGTGTAAATTTTGTGTGTAATAAATCGCTCATTGGCGATAGTCACATGTAAATTTTAATTTGATGGATCGTTCTGTATAAATCATATCAAAGTTCTCCCTTTTACATTTCATTTCTGTGGGATTATAGTTTTAGATCCTTCAAATTATGCTTCTTCTTTTGTATCACGTGAATACTAAGTTCAGTATTGGCTACTGTATACTAACGTTGCTTTTGGTTTGGCAGGTATCTGGCTGAGTTGCTTGCAGAGAGGCAGAAATTGGCCCCATTTGTGCAAGTTCTTCCTTTCTGTACCAGACTCTTGAACCAAGGTTTGTTTCCTTTGCCTTCACACATTACTAGTGTTGTTAATCTATATAGTTTTTTTAATTAGTTCCAACTATTTTGTTTGTTAATGGCGCAAGACATTCACTATTATTAGTTGCTATATGTTTAGATTTTCTCCAAGTCTTTTAGGTTGGGGCAATTAATCATATATTTGTATGAAGTTTTGATGATTGCCTCTGCACTTTTGTATTCTTGGGTTTGTTATGATCATCATGTATTTTCTCAACAGAGGATTTTTTTTACTGGGTTTTGTTGTCCATTCACTTCTCTTAGTATATCCCATTATCCTATTGCTTTTTTACTTTGTTTATGGTCACTACTGTTTATGGTGATGAAAAGGTAATATTCCATTGAGTTATGGCTCCAAACAATAGCTCCGGTTCTCATAGTTGACAGTGGCTTCCGTGTTTTTCTTTTCTTTTATAAATGTCAACCACAAATGGCTGCTGTTTATGTGAACTACAATTTCTTTCTTTAAAAAAAAAATCTTGAGGATGCTCACTGGTTCACTGCAGCTTATGCCTATTTTTAGCTTAGTGGAGTGTTTACTATATCAGTGGTATAATGCAGCTGCTCATTTCATTGTACAAATTTAGAAATCCGGCACAGGTTGCCTTTGCCCCAGTTTAGAATAGCATTAAAAGTAGATGTCATTATTGTTTCTGACTTATGTGAGTATAGTTGTCTATAATTGATAGTTCTTGTTCTATTCAATGCAGAGATTTTGCGCGCATCTTCTATGGCGCCTAACCATAACTTTGTTGATCCTGAGAGAATTGAGCATGGTAGCCCATTAAGGTTACCTGGCCACCCAGTGAATGGTCAGCCAATGGATTTGGAGGGCTGGTCGGGGATTCAAACAGAGGTGCATATTCTGGCATCTGTTGTTGTCTTTCTTTTGGTACATGCTTGCCTGGTCACTTGATCGAAAGCACAATTTGTGAATCGGTGGTGGGATCTTGCGCATTTAGATTTTGAGCATGCTGTTCATTTTACTTTGTATCTGCCACTAATAGTGACTAGTCTGGTCTACCGATACAATATATAATGATTTGTAAATTGTAATAACTTGAGATAAAATAAAGAACATTTTTCCATGTCAGATTTTATTCATGGCAATCTTGAAGCATCCTTTTACTGTTAATGGATGATAGTAGGTGTTGTTTGAAATATTTTCATCGAGGACCAAACTTTTTATATT
>DXKC01002564.1:0-14728 GCA_031170775.1 Cymbopogon citratus
CCCTATGCTCATCCTCTCTTCAGTTCTGTACTTCCTCAGCAGCCTCATCATGCTATGGTCCCCTAATGTCTATGTCCTGCTGCTGGCACGCCTCATAGATGGATTCGGTATTGGTTTGGCTGTCACGCTCGTGCCTTTGTACATTTCAGAAACAGCCCCTCCAGAGATTAGAGGCTTGCTGAATACACTGCCGCAGTTCAGTGGATCAGGAGGGATGTTCTTGTCATACTGCATGGTGTTTGGGATGTCACTGTTGCCATCACCTGATTGGAGAATTATGCTTGGGGTGCTTGCGGTACCTTCACTATTCTTCTTTGGATTGACAATATTTTACCTTCCTGAATCCCCAAGATGGCTTGTTAGCAAAGGTCGGATGGCAGAGGCAAAGAAGGTGTTGCAAAAATTACGCAGCAAAGAAGATGTCTCAGGTCTGTTTTACTAAAAATTTGATGCGCGTTTTACTTGGAGTCTTTTGTTCTAGCTGACTAGAGCCTAACTGTTGCTCTCTCTAGCAATAGTGAATTGTAGGCATAAGGAAACTGTTTTGCTATAGCTCGTTGGTGTTTCATACATATCTGTTACTAATTAAAGCATTAGCTTAGAACATCACACACAGCTATTTTATCCAGCACATATTTTAGTTTCTGATTTAAAATTTATTTATTTAACAATGACATATGCAAAAAGGCTATGTGATAATTCTAAGTATGCAATTCACAGGTGAATTGTCCCTTCTTGTCGAAGGGTTGGAGGTTGGAGGAGACACTTCCATCGAAGAGTACATCATTGGCCCTGCCAATGAGGCAGCTGATGATCATGTTACTGATGGTGATAAGGAACAAATCACCCTTTATGGACCTGAGGAAGGCCAGTCATGGATTGCTCGACCTTCCAAGGGACCCAGCATGCTTGGAAGTGTGCTTTCTCTCGCATCTCGTCATGGCAGCATGGTGAACCAGACTGTACCACTTATGGATCCGATTGTGACACTTTTTGGGAGTGTCCATGAGAATATGCCTCAAGCTGGAGGAAGTATGAGGAGCACATTGTTTCCGAACTTTGGAAGTATGTTCAGTGTCACAGATCAGCATGCCAAAAATGAGCAGTGGGATGAAGAGAATCTTCACAGGGACGATGAGTATGCATCTGATGGTGCAGGAGATGATCACGAGGACAATCTCCACAGCCCATTGCTGTCCAGGCAGACAACAAGTGCAGAAGGGAAGGACATTGTGCACCATGGTCACCGTGGAAGTGCTTTGAGCATGAGAAGGCAAAGCCTCTTGGGCGAGGCTGGAGAGGGTGTGAGCAGCACTGATATTGGTGGGGGATGGCAGCTTGCATGGAAATGGTCAGAGAAGGAAGGTGAGGATGGTAAGAAGGAAGGTGGTTTCAAAAGAGTCTACTTACACCAGGAGGGAGTTCCTGGCTCAAGAATGGGCTCAATTGTTTCACTTCCTGGTGGTGGCGATGTTCCTGAGGGTAGCGAGTTTGTACATGCTGCTGCTTTAGTAAGCCAGTCAGCTCTTTTCTCGAAGGATCTTACCGAGCCACGCATGTCTGGTGCTGCCATAGTAAACCAATCTGAGATAGCCGCCAAAGGTTCTAGTTGGAAAGATTTGTTTGAACCTGGTGTGAGGCGTGCCCTGTTAGTCGGTGTTGGAATTCAGATCCTTCAACAGGTACTGCTAATTTAATCAGTTCAACATGTAGAAGTTTGTTTTTTGTGGCTATGCACACAATAAATGAAGTAATTAAATATCCAAGTAACTAATTTAATTAGAATTCATCTAAATTAGCAGTTCTGAAGTTGTAGATTAATATAAGTATGATGATTAAAAAGTACTCCACTAACTTGAGTTATTTTCTTTCCCATGTTCAGTTTGCTGGAATAAATGGTGTTCTGTACTATACCCCACAAATTCTCGAGCAAGCTGGCGTGGCAGTTCTTCTTTCCAATCTTGGTCTCAGCTCGGCTTCAGCATCCATCTTGATCAGTTCTCTCACTACCTTACTGATGCTTCCTAGCATTGGCTTAGCCATGAGACTTATGGATCTTTCTGGAAGAAGGTAATTTATTTCTTTTTGTCTACATCATATTGGTATTACCACTTAACAGAAATTTGTAAATGCGCCCAAAGGATCCTTTATACTATATTAACACCGTTTTCTGCAGGTTTTTGCTGCTAGGCACAATTCCAGTCTTGATAGCATCTTTAGTTGTCCTGGTCCTGTCCAATGTTATTGACTTGGGTACAGTGGCTCATGCTGCGCTCTCCACAGTCAGTGTCATCATCTACTTCTGCTGCTTTGTCATGGGATTTGGTCCCATCCCCAACATTCTGTGTGCAGAGATCTTTCCAACTAGGGTCCGCGGCCTCTGCATTGCCATCTGTGCCTTGACATTTTGGATCGGAGACATCATTGTCACCTACAGCCTTCCTGTGATGCTGAATGCTATTGGACTAGCAGGTGTTTTTGGCATATATGCAGTCGTATGCTTGATTGCCTTTGTGTTTGTCTTCCTTAAGGTTCCTGAGACAAAGGGAATGCCCCTTGAAGTCATCACAGAGTTCTTTGCAGTTGGTGCAAAGCAAGCGGCTGCAAAAGCCTAATTCCTTTGGTACCTTCGCCTGCAACTTTTGCATTGTGAATTATAAACTTGAAAGGATCTCACCAAGAAGCTCTGGGAACTTTTGATTTGTATAAATGGTAAGGGAACAGAGATCTGCTCATGCTCCGCAAGCGACAGCAAGAGCCCCTCAATGGCAAAGAGCAGTTGTTAAGTTGTCAATGTTATTTACCATATGTTGTTACCTATTACTATTAGTATTGTATTAGTCAAGCTATTCATCACTGGTTGTTAGTAGAGATGTTTAGAACAAAGATAATGATCTGATCCGGGTGGTATAATATTCAAATCTCAATAAAGAAAATACTGTTTCTCATATCGCCTCTGCAAGCTTTTTCACTACTCAATATATGATACAGAGAGAATCAATTGCAGGCTCATATTGTAAACTCTCATATGAAGGAATTGCTGTTATGACCGGCATACAGTACTTCAGGTGCAGACCCATTACGAGTGGCTAATTAGCAGCCCAGTAGCGTTATTTTTTTTAATATTATTAGATAAAGGAATTCAAGGAGTATAAATACTTCGTAATCAGGGATATTTAGAATTAAGCAAGATAGCAACTCCGGGAAAACCCTAGTCGCGCCTTTGTGCCGCCCTAGCCTGTTCAAGCCTCGCCTGCCAATCCCCCACACATACAACCTACGATCTAGACTCGGTAGGGATCAAGTTCCTTTGATCCCTATCATTTTCCTTGTACACATTTTGCTAGAAGTTGAATTCCTGTTATATCATAATCCCTCTGTTTCAAATTATAAGGCATTACAAGAATCTTGTAGAGTTAAAGCTTATCAAGTTTGATCAAAATTATAAAAAAAATTACAAAGATTGGTGAGATCAAATAGGTATAGTAGAGTTGTCAAAAAAAAAGGTATAGTATGAAAATATAATTAATAAAGAATCTAATGATATTTAGTTGACATCACAAATATTATTATCTTATCATATAAATTTGACCAAAGTTAAGATGTTTTAACTCTTTAAGATTCTTGGAATGACTTATAATTTGGGATGGAGAGAGTATGAATATTAAGCTTAAGTGACTGTATACCAGTTTATTATATTCCTTATACTAACAAAATGCCACTACAGAAGCATCGAAAAGGCTCAGTCAGTTGATTTTTAGTGTCTGATGGCTAGGATTTATTGCTGGGTGGGCATTTGTGATTTTTGAGTGTCTGGTGGCCAATTATTTCCCAGCAACCATTTGCGAAAACTAAAATATTGGGGAGGATTTTAACTTGAGGGGATAAAATCCTCCTCAGTTCCTCCTATCCCTTCAGATTGAGGATTAACCGAACAAGCCAGGGTTGGATGGATGCTCGTTGAGTGATTCTATCTTTGAAGTGCATGAATATCCATTCAATACATTTGTATATACCTATAAAGTTATACCATGGCCCCTTTTAATGCTTATTTGTGTTCGGGTGTTCCTCCACATGTAGGATGATTTCGAACGTAGCAAAACAACCCAAAAGTAGCTCACGAGCACAGTTCTTGTGAGTCGTTGATTTCAGTTGGAATAGAAGGTGTAGATCGATTCTTGGAAGGCGAGAGAGAGCAGAACAAAAGAACACCACAACTTGAGAAAAGAGAGGAAGAAGTGAGATTCAATTCCGTTCATTTTTGTATCTCATAACATGCTAACATCACATACTGATGCAGTCAACACTCTCATTAACATGAAAAGGAAAGAACCTATCCACCTGAGATGCACATGGTTACATACATCATGGCAAGACGATATACCTTTCTGAAAAGCCAAAAAAAGACTGGGAAGTGGCTTCGCCCAAATGACTGTCTTGATCTATGGTACTCGTTTTGAAGTGCTGCTAGCTCTTGCTGGAGTTGCTTGAGTGGTCGTACTTTTTCGCACACCTGTGGTGACTGCAATTATGGAAAATATGATGTAAAATAACAAAATAAAGGGAATTGAATAGAGAGTAATAGTAAAAAAATGCAATGACCATCGTTCTTTGTCTAGATTTATGTGAGCTGTTGAAGAGTCACATGTATATGTATACAACAAATTTAAGACTTCCAATATTATTTCTTTATTTTTGAACTGATGAGCTTCGATAAAATTGTATCACAGTACTATATTAGATTGCTTCCATCAAGAGTTGTTAAGTTGCACTACCATATGGATACAATTCTTTCATGGCCTGCTTTATTCCCTTTTAGCATGGATACTTAACTCAATTAGTCAAGATTTATTGTAAAAAAACTTGTCAAGATAATCATAATGTTTGGCAATGCAGGCATAGACTAGAGGCAAATCCATGTACAAACAAATGTTGATATAGACATCTGTTTTTTACATTCTATGAGTCTCATATTCATATCAAGTTAATCGTCTCTAAACCTACTGAGTCAGACTCAGATCTATTTACCACAAACATCGGCTCCTCAAGACTAGCATTCCCATGAAATTAAGTTGTAACAGAAGTGCAAGCTTAGAGGTATCTTACCTGAAGATTTAGGAGCAGAAGGATCTCTTGGTTTAGGCCGCAAGCTTGATGCTTGGCCGACTTTTGGTACTGTTAGCTTCTGGACTCGACTTACTGCTTTGGCTCTGCATGAGAAAGAACGAAGAAGTTACAGACAACAGCCAAGGCCAGAAGCCAGTCTGCAGAATTTGCAAGAGCTAAATGACAAATGAGCAAAAATATTATTGGATCTAAGATTATGGAGAACTGGTAATACTCACAACCGCTCTTTTCCAGCAGTAGATGTTTTCTCTTGTTCTTGATCCACAATGTTGTTAACTGAACTGTCTGTTTCTGCACCCGCAGGTATACCACCATCTGATACATCACTTAGCCTTCCATCTGAATCACCACCAGTATCACCAAAGTTCTGGCCCAACTGTCGGGCCTCATCAGTAGAGAACATGGACCCAGCTTCGGAATGCCTATCACTAGTGTCAGAGAAGTTGTCAAGGTCAGAAGCTGCCCCGCTACCAAAGCTTGCCACTTTTCCTAGGGATGTCATTCCTGGAGAAGAGGCCGAATGCTTCAACAGGGAGTCACCATGTTTCGTGGACTTTAGTAGGGAGTTGCTACTGTTCGCTAGTTGCAGCCGATCAATTTCATCATCCTTCTTTGCAATGGTATCTTTGAGCAGTGAAAGCTGCAGGTGAAAACTTAGATGTCAACAAATGTATGTTTCCTTCTGGATCAAATTCAGCCACTTGATGACATACTTTGAACATGACAGAATGATTTCTTTGCATGTCTAAAAGTCAAGTCATGACCTTGACATGTTGCATCTAATGTTTCATATCAATCGCCCTTGCATGGATTTAAGTGAAGGAAAAGAAAAATAAATGGTTACCTGATCCATTAACTCTTTGACATCTTTGCCCTCCTTGTTGGTCTTTGCAACACCTAGTTCTACACCAGACACACGTTCAGCAAATTTCAGTGTACTTAAAGTCTCAGTGTATGATGAAACATCTGGGTTGACTTGCACAAACATTAGAGTCTTTGCATGCCCACCTACACAGGGAAACTTTTGCATGTCAAGAAACCATATACAAAATTATGATGTAATGCAAACTAAATTTTTAGCCAAGAAAATCACCCAAAGAAGTTTGCAAGACTTGTGTAAGCTTGCTATTTCTGTATGGTACATGAGCATTCTTTTGTGATAAAGAAAATATAACATCCCCGAGTGCAGCCAAAGACTTATTGATGTGCTGTGCTTCTTTGAGCCTGTCTCCTGTAACTGCAGATCGGTCCACCCTTTCACTTCCTGCAAGGTCCACAAGATGCAGAGCACCACGCAAAGTGTTGCCGGTTTTCAAATCCTGGCCCTGGACATGGATGGTCACAACACTGCACAAAATAAATAAATAAATAAAATGCCCACAAGCAAGGTCTTGTTATACAAAAGACAAGCAGCACAAGTAATTTACCTGTGAGATCTGCTGCTCCTCTCGTTCAAGGCTGTTGCACTCATGGATCTATTGTTGTGCCCTGTTTGCATTAGTTCAATAACATGAGAAGTCGAATCAACAGGACACATTGTTGCATCAGGAACTGCAAGTCCATTGGGCTGGGTGGTATTCTGGATCCCTAGTGTGCGCAAGTCAAGGAAAACAAGTGGTTTGTAACATCACTTCAGTCAGCAAAAAGCAATGGATTAAATTCCTACAGGCAGTATGATGGCAGTAGAATCTGAAAAAGGACAGCAATGTGTAACCAACTGAAATTTGAAAGTTTTAATATGGTATCACTTAACTCGTTGAGATTTTAGAGTAACTCAGTTTTTTGGCATGATGTATTGAATGTTTGACTGGAGTCTTCCTCCACCCAAGTACTCCTAAATGGGATACCGAGGAAATTCATCTATCGCCTTTGGGGACTACGATAGGGAGATCCTCTATCTCAAATGCTGTTTCTACTGATCACGAATACTTTATAACATGATGGTGATGAGGGCTCAATAGGGTGCGTTGCTCGAACCCCACTATTGTTGGTTCTCTTCCTTCAACCCCACTATGCTGATGACACAGTCCTCTTCCTTCAACCAGCCGCAACAGATATAAACTTAACACTTGGTATTCTACATCCTTTGGGGGAAGCTTTGGGCCTTTTTTCTAAAACAATCAAGATTTGTGCCTTAAAATAAATATACAAAAAAAAAACAATGTGCTGCCTATCTGGTATTCTTGTGATCAAAATGCAAGAGTACAGGAGATGGATTTCCCTTGCAAGTACCTAGGCTTGCCACTCTCCCTGAAGAAGCTAATGAAGTCCCAGTTTCAAGCAATCATCGATTGAATAGCTGATCAACCCCCAGGGCCGAGGGCAGACCTCAAGACAAGAGCTGGTCGGGCTGTTAAGCTTCAGTACGATATGACCACTCAGCTTGTTTACTTAGCAATGGCAATTGATCTTCCTCCTTGGGTTATTAAGGCTATTGATAAAATCAGAAGTTTCCTTTGGTGAAGGGGGAAGTTAGCCAATGGCGCCCAAGGTGAGCCAGTCACTCACTCAGGGAAGCCTGGCGGGCTTGGTATTTCTGAAAAATGTCTTGGATGGGCATTACAAGTGAAATGGTTGTAGCTGCAAAAGACTGACCCAAACAAGCCATGCAGTGGTTGCAGAGATTGGTGATGATGGCACCATGTTATTCTGGAAAGATAGATGGTTGTTTGGGCAGGGATTGAGGATTTAAAGCCTATATGCTCTCGTGCCTAAAAGAAGTGCCACTAAGAAAATAAGTTATCAATTGTGGCTAATGCCGATAATCTTGCTTCTGCGATTTACTTGCTAAAGTGCAGCTGCAGTTGGGTGTTCCAGATAAGCATATATGGTGCTCTAAAGCTCAGGCCAATACTCAGCTATTTAGGTTTACAATGCTTTATTTCAAGGTGCTGTTAGTTATGGTCCTTGGGAGTGCATCAGGAAATCTTGGTCACCCAGAAAATGCCGTTTCTTCCTCTGGCTGGTTGCTCATAATTGCTTTTTGGACAGCCAATTGCTTGGCACAGAGAGGTCTTCCAGTTCCACATCTTGGGACCTGCCAATTTTCTGATCAACAGTCAGAGACTATCCAACACCCAATAGGTCATGCGTTTTTACCTGGCAATTATAGTATTTTCTCTGCAAAGAGTCAGGCTTGCTGTCCTATCCCCTCAACCCTTGGAGAATTCTTTTGATGACTAGGTGGTGTAGAGCTTGTTTTGCTGTGGGTGGTCCCATCCAACAGCACTTGAACTCGCTCATCATATCAGGTGCATGGAGTTTGTGGAAACACAGAAATGACTATGTTTAATGGTGCTACTCCGAGCCTATCTAAGGTCTTATCTCTCCATCGGAGGAATCACAGCTTTGGGTTATGGCATGAGCTAAGGGGCTCTCCTTTCCTACCACCTCTACCACAGGTAGTTAAGTTTGTAGGTTGGGTCATTGTCTTCCTCCTTCAAACAGACGCAAATGTAATTGTCATATAAGTTGGGGGAGCCCGGAGGGTGCAAGATGTTAGTAATTCTCTTATTTTTATTAATGCAATGCATACATACCTTTCCTTCATATTCAAGAAAAAATAAAATTATAATGCATAGAAAAAGTGGGATAATAGCAGTAATGGACTTGCATAACAAAAACATTTACTGAAACAAAGCCTGAATAAGAAGGATATTTCTTTTGTGAGCCACCGGTACCAAGTAGATCACGGATTTGCTCATTATAGATCTCAACCATTTGAACACCAAGTTCGTATTTAATGGTGTCTCGCCGATCATGTGAGATATTGAAAAGGTCGTTTAGTGCTCGATAGTTGACACCCCATTCTTTCTCAGTTGCGTTTTCAGGTCCCATCTGAGCAATTCATTGAAACAAAGTATTGTGAATACATCCTCCATTGTAGAACAATCTAAACAGATTAAGAAAATAGTTCAGTCCTGATAGCTTCATACCATTGTATGTGTTTTTCCCGATCCAGTTTGACCATATGCGAAAATGCAAACATTGTAGCCATCAAGAACTGACCTAATTAGTGGCTGAATATCCTTGAAAACCATATCTATATAACAAAAAAGAAAGAAAGATATCACAACAAATGTATAACTCAGTGCTATTTTGTGAGTACTTATAACAATTAAATAGATTCAGCAAAAGATATATTTTTTGTTTCATTGTCATGAGCACCTTGTGTAGTTGTAGGGCCAAAAACTTTGTTAAAAGTGAAATTCTTGCCAGCTTCCTTTCCCTTCTTTGTAGGGTTTGATAAAACCAGTTCACCATTCTCACCAATATATTCAACTGAAGTGGACTTCTCATCCTCCCAGGGTCGAAAAGGTCTTATCCGACAATAAACTCTGATATTTCCTGCTCAACAATACTACGTTAAGCTACTATTTTTGATCTTGTAGTCTTATGTTTGACATAGATAAACCAGACAAAAGGAACTGATGTTTACAGTTCAAATAGGCACCTTTCAGTTCCTGGATCTCGTTGAATAATTTTCTATTATCTGCAAGAGCTGCATGATATTTTTCTGCAGCACTTGTTACCATCTTAAGATTTTGTCCTGTCGAAAATTAAATTGAAATTTTAGAAATGGCCTATTGGTGAAAATAACATTATGCAAATGCAGGCCATATCTAATCGATTCATCCTCACCAAGGCCAGCAAGTTCTTCAAACCATTTTTTTTGACAGTTTAGTATTTCAAGCCTAACGGAAACAGAAGAGAGCCTCAATTCCTGAAGAAAAATAGTGCTATACATTTGAGTTCACAAATATTCACCATAAGAATAAAAAAGAAGGGTGGGGGAGGGAGTGGTTTGACCAATACCTGGGCATTTTTTACTTGCAAGCCCACAAATTTGTTTACCACTATTTCCTTCTGCTTCCAAAATTGGATTCTAGATTCAGTAGATTCCTCAAGTTCTCTTCTGCTCTTGGTAGAATCTTCTAACATGAGTTCTAATTCTTTTATCCTCTGTTCAAACTCCTTATTTACTTTGGCAGCTTTGGTCTCCAATTGCTGAGTCTCTGCCTCATGCACCTTTTTTGTTGCCTCAAGTTCTTGTCTGAGTTGCACAATTATGTTGTCATTCATTTCCTTGTCTGTGACAAGTTTAACTACATCTTCCTTCTTAGATTCTAACAACTTGCTGCTCTCCTCATATGATGATCTTAATGATTCAAATTCCTGCTTAAGTTTCATAATAGTATCTCTATAATCCTCCTTCTCTTTTGTCTCTGACTCATGCAACTTTTTGGTTGCCCCAAGTTCTTGCCTGAGTTGCAAAATTATGTTGTCATTCATTTCCTTGTCTGTGACAAGTTTAACTACATCTTCCTTCTTAGATTCTAATAACTTGCAGCTCTCCTCATATGATGATCTTAATGATTTGAATTCCTGCTTAAGTTTCATAATAGTATTTCTATAATCCTCCTCTTTTGTATCTGCCTCATGCAACATTTTTGTTTCCTCAAGTTCTTGCCTGAGTTGCACAATTATGGTGTCATTCATTTCCTTGTCTGTGACAAGTTTGACTACATCTTCCTTCTTAGATTCTAACAACTTGCAGCTCTCCTCATATGATGATCTCAATGATTCGAATTCCTGCTTAAGTTTCATAATAGTATTTCTATAATCCTCCTTCTCTTTTGTCAACCTAATTATTTCACTCTTTTCCTTTATCGACTTGTCTGCCTCTTCACCTGTTGATTGTTTTGTGTCTTCGACATTACATTTCTTCAAATCAGATTTATCTTCCTTCTCTTTCATCAATCTGATTAGATTTTCCTTCTCTTGCAGCAACTTAGCAATCTCTGCCTTCTCAGATGTTAACTTGGAAATGGCATCATTGTTCTCCTTGATCAACCTATCTCTATCGTCATCTATTGCTTGCTTCCTATCCTCAACCTTGCCACTGGCTAAGATGAGCCTATCTTCCTTCTCCTTCATTAGTCTAATTGTATCTTCCTTCTCCTTTAGCAACCTATTCATGTCCTCCTTCTCTTTTGTCAGTTGGACAACAATTTCATCCTTCTCTTTTGTCAGTCGAACAACAATTTCATCCTTCTCCTTAAGTAACCTATCTTTATTCTCATCTGTTGTACGCAGTGTATCTTCAACTGTGACATCTTTCACATCAACCATGTCTTCCTTATCCTTCATTAGCCTAATTATATCCTCCTTCTCCTTCAACATCCGAATCATATCTTCCTTCTCTTGTGTCAATCTAACTACAGTATCATCCTTCTCTTTAAGTAACCTATCTACTTTATCATTATTCAAGTCACCCATATCTTCCTTCACCTTCAACAATCTAACCATATCTTCCTTCTCCTTCAGCAACCTGATCACATCTTCCTTCTCTTTAAGCAGCCTAACCATGTCTTCCTTTTCTTTCATCAATCTCACCAAGTCTTCCTCATACTGCATTAATCTAGTCATATCATCCTCTGCTAGTTGGCCCTTGCCTTCAAGTTTTCCTTTCTCCAACTGCATAATTAAAGTGAACTTCCATGAATTGAATCACTAAACTGGTTCTCAAGCCACACATATTCAAATGAGTGGATAGTCATTATTAAGACAAAATTTCGTCATCTCAGCTAATATTTTTAAGCTACAACAAAGATAAACAAATGAATTACCCAATTATTCAACCATTTGACAGTGATACCAGGATCACGGGAAAAAATACTCACAAAGTGCAGACAGTGCACAAAATTCTGGAAAAGCAACCTATAGATAGTTGGTTCACAGAAGGTAAAAGAATTTACATGTGTTTGTCCACTTGCCCCACAAGCCAGTGCTTCTAGCACTCTTATCCTCGACTGATACTTCTCTTCACGAGCTTTAATCAGGTTATTTTGCTGCAGACAAGTAAGAAATCACAAAGGGGAAAAAATACAGTGGCAAAACAAAGCCAAATAGGAATTTGTCTCACATTTCTTATGTGCCCGGCCTGAGAAGAAATACGCCTTTCAATCTCCGCTATGACCTTTCTCAGCAGGCAAGCAATGCGCTACAGTGATGAAATTGAACATTCATTTATACAAGGAAAGGTGTTAACATATACAGCATGTTATCCTTTTAAATATGGAAAGAACAAAATGACTACATTGATTTTTTTGAGAAGCCTACATAAGGTATTTGTCCATTCTTCCTCTCAATGCTCTCATCAAGGATGCTGTTCACAACACCCAAAAGTGACTGGGTGGGAGCGTTCTGCATAAATACGTAACGCAGTCAGTGTTATTAGCATGTGAAGACGGTGCCAGAGGATGAAATATATCCTGTCTATTTCTTCGAGTGAAAATCGCAGCACGGCTCTTACCTCCAAGCTGGAGGATTTCATCAATTCAGAAATTTTACAGCCAGGTAGATCAGAATATCCATGTTTCGGCTGAAATATCTGTGACGGAGAATAGGCATCGGCTCCAAAGGAAGGAGAGTATGGCTCTGGAAACAAGTACGACAAAAAAGAAATGTTTGAACGAGCTATCTGAAGCTACTCTGTAAATGAGCAGTTGTCATTGTCTTAACATTATCGAAACAAGGCATTGTTTAACCTGACATAATGGGGCTTGTGAGTACCCTTTGCAGCTTGCCTCCCGTGTTCCTCCTGCTTCCTTCGCTGTCACATCTGGCGAGGAAGGGAGAGCTGAGGTGGTCTTCGCCGAGGCGTGATGGGAACCGATCCTTCAGAGCAAGAATGCAGGTGACGACAGCTGACATTTCCCCCTGAACGGACGGACGATGGATGAATTGCCGGCAACGTCAATGAACAAGGAAAAGAATTCAATGCCGACAAACGAGGAACGAGAAGGTGACTGACCCTCTCGAGGTCATAGGCGCTGAAGGTGGGCACGCCCATCCGCTGGATGGCGGCGCGGAACCTGCCGGCATTGTCCGTGGCCGCGTCGTCGAGCAGCGCGCCGGGCAGGAGCCTCCGCAGGAGCGCGCAGAGCAGCCTGCCATTGGCGAGCACGGCGCGGAGGTCGTCATCGGTGGCCTCCGGCGGCGGCGGCAGCTGCAGGTCCGGGAACAGAGCGCGCAGCCACCCGACGGCGTCCGCCCGCCGCCTCGCTGCGCGGCAGCAACCATCACCATCATCAGATTAACCTCCAAGAACGAGCAACGGTGAATGAACAAGAAATGGGAACCAGTGTGACGATCTTTACATGGGTCTGGCGCGGCATTGGGCTCGCGGGAGAACATGGAGGTGGGGTGGAAACGAAGCGGCGGTGACGGCCGCGGGAGGGATATATGGATGCTGCTGCCATGGACGCGGGGCGAGGGAGGTGAGGTCGGGAGGGAGAAGCGGAGGCCTCGGCCGCGCGGCCCACTATCTCCCTTCCGTCAACCTCCGGTCTCCCGGCTCCGCCTATTTTCGGGTGGCGGAGCCGGAGCCGCGCCGGGACGGCGCGCAACGCGTGGGTGAGCAAGAGCCGGGAGAGCCCGGGAGGCGCAGTAGGGAACCAGGGGGAGTGGGATGTCCGGCGTGGCGGCAAGCAGCGGCTGAACCCGACGTGACTGGTTCCGCTTCCACCGTCGACGGCGGGGCAGCGCCGCCGGCTTGGCCGCTGCGGACGGCGGACGCCACGGTGGGCCTTGGGCTGGATAGTGGGGCAGATGCACGACTGGTTTTGGGCCGATATGGGACAGCCCAGCAGCCCATGAAACCCAATTGGTCTACTGAAGTTTCGTGAGCCGTCCTGCACGTACCGGCTCGTCCATGAAGCTGCAAGGAGAGAGTGGACCCTTAACTTTCTTATTAGTGGTCCAATATTTTTTTTCTCATCTAGAAAACTAGTTTTTCTTGACTACCTTAAATTTTTGAAACCTTTTTTGTGCACTTTTATTAGTTTTAATGGGTTATGCAATTAAAAATTATAAAATATATTTTAATCTTAAAAATCATAGAAGATTTGATTTAGCTCAAAAAAAAGGAAAATCATTATATATTTTTTTTCCTGAAATCATTATCTATCTTAGGGTGCATAGATTAGAAATAATTAAATCTAATATAGAATTATTTTGGTGTTTGTTTGCTAGTGGATGCACTCGCTGTCAATTATAATTGGTCTACAATGAAGATCACGTCCATGTCACTAGCTTGATCCTGTCTGAACAAGCGTCATGATTCTTGTGCTACCATTTAGAACTTCTTGTCGCACGCTACGCACCATAATTCATTGTATTAAATTCAATAATTTTTACAACTTAAATAGAAGGGTGTATACATGCATATGTGCGACCACCTTCCACTGTAGTCCTAACAATGCTCCACCAATTATTCTACATAATTTGGACGCTCAAAAATGCCTAAATATAATAGATAACAAGATAGTATAATAGCAAATACTAAGTGCCAAAACTCCATATAGGCATCATAATATAGAACATGATTTTAGGGGGAGGGGGGGGATCTGAATTTCGGAGCTACATTTTAGTATTTTTAATTGCATTTTTTTCCATGTAAAAATCTAAATAAACTTTGATTTATTAATGATTTTTAAAAATTGTTTTAAAAAATATGTATTTCTAGTCGTGGTTGACATTTTGTCACGCATGTTGGCCACATTCCAGTAAATACCATCAAAATTGTTTAGAACAGACA
>DXKC01002567.1:0-11391 GCA_031170775.1 Cymbopogon citratus
CAAAACACGTAAACGACTACATGAGAAACAGTGACAGTTTTGCTTTCAGGCACGAGAAACAGTGACAGTACGTATGCGTACTTTGCTGTCAAAACTGCAGTTTTTTTCCTCAATCATGCAAAAGTTTTGTGCGTTTTTTCATTAAAAGGAAGAGTTTGTTTTACAAGGCATGGAAGGCCTACAGGTGTTCAAGGTTCGCGCCTTCCGTAAGACGTGTGCAGTTTTGCTTTCAGTGGCATAGATATGCAGAATCAGCTCCTGATGAGGAGTACCAAGTCACTAGAGTACTACCTGACTTATTGTTCGAGTACAAAATTCAAAATTTCTGAATGTTTTCAAGAGTTCTGACTAGGCGATAAGTTACTTGCCTTCTGATAATTATACCTGGATATCAAAGGATATGCTTGTGTTGTACTCCTACATGGCCAATTCTCACTGAAGTGCAATTTTCTGGAGATGAGACTGAAGTGGAGTGTGTCCCCCTTGTGCTCCTGAAAGTGGCATCCGAACTGCTTCAACAATCAACAGGATGCATGGCTCTTCACATCGCATTGCGAAAAGGGCCATATACTGAACCATCCCTTCTACTACTCCCAAACACGGCTCCATGATATGATCCAGCCGGTGAAGCAGAGAGTGCAGTGCAGGGCATCGCGTTGCTTTGCTTTGCGTGAAAGGCAGCACCGGCAAGTCCAAAAAAAACCAACCCTTCGGCTCTATCGCAATTTCGAAAGCGCATTTCAGAGTTGTATCATCGTCATCCACAGTCAACTTATCCATCAGAGCTGAGATCTGTATGGTGGATTCTTTCCTCTGCGGCTTCCCTAGCCTGCATAATATTATGGGCTTGCATCCATCTCAACATCAAAAGGGAGTGGCTAGATGCACTTAAATTTGAAAAGGCTAGTTACACCCCTGAGTGTGAGTTGCTAGTTTCCTACTACCTCAGGACAAGAGATATCACCAAGCTGTCATGGCCATGCATGCTGGCAGGATCAGGTTGCAATGCAACTTCAGACATCCCATCTGGCAGCAACACTCGTTTGAGACTACTAGCTAGGGTCTTAGCACCTCCTCCGTAGGCTTCAATTATGGCGCCTAAACTATCCATGAACAGGGTCTAATCACCACTTCCACTGACCCTGCAACAGCACCAGGGTATTGTACTGTTGTGGTGGTTATGGTGACAGGGCAACAACCATCTCCATCTCCATTGAGTACTTGCATGCAAAAACATTTCTGCATGCATGGACGACGGCTTGTAGTTTCTTCTTCACCTGTGGGCTGTGGTCCTCATAACACTCACTACACAGAAGTGTATTTTTGTTGTGTATATATAACTATACAGGAGTACAGTGGAGTATTAGTATTAGTATTAGTATATGCTGATCATGATCACCATAATATAATGTGTGCTTGCCGCGCGCCTATCCTATCCAGCTGAAAGAGACGTGCGCGGCAAAGTGCAGTGAACGGCAACGCCGGGCACGACGAGGCGATGAGTACATGCACAAAGATGAGCAATGGTGGACGCATCGGGACACAGCAGCAAGGGTGACGCGTGAGGTGATCGAGGTTGCTGAGAGGGATCGGCAAAAGCGCCGTCGCCGCCGGCCCCCACCACCGCCGGCCTAGCTATAGGCTTGTCGCCGTCGACGCCCCCGGCCGGAATAACAAATCACGGTGGCCCGTAGCCGTCAGCAGCGACACCGGTCGGCCGGGGCGTTGGGCTCGCTCCATCGTCCCTCTCGTGAGCAACTGAGCACGTCGTGTTCGTGTCACAGGTCAGTCGAAAAGGCACCCATGCGTGCGTCTCTCTAGCTGTCGGATCAGAAGTTCAGAACGAACGAAGATTATAATCTCATTCTCAGGGACAGAATCACAGGAAACTGTTAAAAATGGCGCAAGATGAAGGCTCTACTGCCATTAGTTCAGCTTTCTCGAAAGATTAAAAAAAAGCAATAATGTGAGTTTTGGTGCTATATATTATTGTCGTACATACATTTGGTAGGCGTAAGCCGGGGTTGTCGTTATCGGCCAGGTTTGTGTGATGGTAGCCCTGCCCACATCATGGCGTACTTGTCAGGTTAGTAGTACCTGGATTAGATTTGGGTCAGCAAGCAAGCGTCAGATTTTTCTTCAGCTACAACTAGTCAGGCGCCCTAGTCCAAATGCAAGGGCTGATGCTAAGGGGTACTGTAACTATATAGGATGTCACTTTTTTTTTTTTTGAACTTAAGGAGGTCATTGTTTTAGGTGAGCTTAATGTGCTGGGACTTGGGTCACTGTACAGTTAATATACCTGCAGAGATTGCTGAAATGCCGTTTCCAACCTGAAATGGCACTCCATCGTCGGTATTAACTGACAGTAGATTAGTCGGTCACCGAGGAGGAATAATCAGCTGGAGCATTGAAGGTATAGTGACAGCATATTAGAATAAAGCATTGAGGAATAATCAGCTGGGAAAGTTGGGTATGTTTGTTTTGTCAGAAAGTGATGACCTTTAGTTTAATTTATTTATTAATCCTACTGCCGAGCAAGGATAAACTTTTTTCACTCAGGTGTCTCATTGAGCAGTTCATTACTTTTCATGTACTACACAGTTAGCTAGCTTTTTTGTAGACCAACTAGTTTTCCAAAAAAAATGAAGCAAACTAAAATACAGCTCCACATTTCCCTTATTAGAAAGATGACAACAACAACACACACATGATTGGTTCTGATCATAGAACTGCAGGAGTAGGTGCGTAGTCCCTAGGTTATGTGGGATAGATTATAGCTCCAGGGACTGATGAGCATGCTCTACAATGCTTTCCCATATCCTCCCATGATACTTTTCTTTCCGTGCTACTGCACCTATGTGTCTCGTGTTCAAATAGATGGTGTTTAGGTCACAACAACTTGAGCTACGTTTCAACAGAAGTCTAGAACATTAGCCCCTTCCTGCTGGACCGAAAAGATTTAACATCCTACAGCTACTAGGTCCAATCACAACATTAGCTGTCCTGAATAGTGGGCCGACTTGATCTTGATGCCTTCACCAATAATCCTTGTTTTTACCTGCTTGTCTGATATGAGAACTTCCACTGCTGAAGTGCTTTTCAGGACCATCGGTGTCGTTGCTTCAGGAGGCGCGAGAGCAAGAACACCTCTGTGACCTTGGCGCTGTAGGGAGCTAAAACGCTAGGCTTGTTAGGAACACACTGAGCGGCAGAGGCTGGCTTCTAAAGGTTCAAGGAAACCAAACCAAACCATGGAATTGACATGTAACTGGACCGTTTTTTTATCTATCAGTGAAATGAAAAAAAGGCACGAATTCAGAAATGAAAAAAAAAATATATATCTACGGCGCCATAGGGATCAGAATTATTAAGAATACGGCAACGCCCATGACTTGTTCCTCACCGAATTATCCAAACACGAAATATGTACATGTACAAAGCAAACTCATTTATCTCAAGCTACATGTAACAGCATAGTTGCCAAAAACAGGGAAACAGTACAATACAGGCCTAGGCAGGTTCAGCGGGAATTCAGTTCGATGATATACAACCTCGATCACAACTGTTTCCTTGGCTCCAGGTTCATCAAGCGGTGATTCCCGATGTGCTCCTGCACAGCAACAGCCTACACCATACATTTATGATCTTTTTTTCTTCTTCTAATGCTCAAATTCAGTTACAGAGCTCCAACCATCTACATGAAAACCTTCTTGATTATTATAGGACGGGTGACGGAGAACCCACACTCTTCTATGGGGTTGCCTGCCCTGATGCACTCGCATTCTGGTGCTGGTATGACCTCAGCCTTCACCCCACGGGCAACCTTTGCACAGAAAGGAGAGAGGCATGAGAAGATAGGATAGAACTAACAAAAAAAGAAGATTAGAGAAGACATACATATTACTCCATACAATGGAAAGTAACTCTTAATGTGATCGGAAATGTCAGGATGCAACATGGATTATGATCAGAGGGACAATAATACTCCGTATATCTGACAGAATAAGGAAGTGGGTAATATAACTTTTACATACATATTTGCCAGATTTCTTGTTCCTGTAAATGATGAGGATATCCTTAGCTTGAAGTCCATGCATCTTAACAAATTCACCTGAGAATAGGACATGCAATTCGTTGAAATCTATACAAAACTCCAAGTTCAGAATTGCTTTACTCTATGATCAACTTACCAGTAGTTTCTAAGATATACATCCTACTCTTATTATTAGGCCAGTACCTGAAAGAAAATATATTGCATCAGCATGATAAAATTCAGTTGCTGGTCAACAGGCAGATATATCAATATTCAAAGCTGAGGCTTGCACTATGTAATTTTTTTGACATTTTAAGAAATGTTCACTCTAAACTGATGATCATCAGAAACTCTGACATCTGAGCAACCAAAAGTAGTACAACATGGTGAAGATACCTGTACTTAAACTTCCATACAGCTGGGAGCTCAAAATCGTCCATTTCCAGTATCAGGCCATCCTTATCTTCCAATGGTGGAAGGTTAGGCTCTGCATCTTTCTACAAAATTAAAAAAAAAGGTGAAATTGCAGGATGCATTGCAGTTCACAGTTAAAAATTTACTTGCGTTATAGCTGGGGTTTATGCTGGAAATATTATGTAGAACACAACGAGCATACCAGAGAGTAAAGTCCAATTAACAGGATATGTAAGTGCAAGTATCTACCTTTGGCAGTACAATTCTTCCAATGTTTCCAACATCACTGTTTGTCAAGTCCTTGCGCAAGACCATACGGTAATCTTGACAATTGACCTTTTGCATGTAACGGATTGGCATATCAGAAAAAACATAAGGAAGCCACCAAATATGATCATTGTTTAAGTGGTCAGCAATAAATTTTGGCATACCAGTAATACCTACAAGATTAATACCTTATATAGTACATTTTAGCTACTCCCTCCATTCCAAATTGTAAGTCTCATTGGATTTTTTAGATTCATAGTTTTTTCATTATGTATCTAGACAGTGTATATCTAGACGCATAGCAAAAACTAGGTATCTAGAAAAGCCAAAACAACTTACAATTTGGAACATAGGGAGTACCTTAAATCAAGTTTATCCATCTAAAAACACTATTTTCCTGCTCATTGCCATAAGTCACCAGGTTTTCGAGAAAAAAGGTCACCAGGTTTGAATATTCTTCTACAATAAAATTTTTAAGGTAGAATCAACTGGTTCAAAACTATGAATTCATTTCCCTTAGTCCTAACAATAACAAATATTTGTCTTTACTCCTAAGCAATGGATGAGTAAAATATTTTCTTGACTTAAATAATGTGTTAATCCTGAATAGAAAATACTAATAGTATCAAGAAAGCATATGATGGATTAAAATGACAACATACTATTTTATTTGTAAAATTAATATGACTATTGCCCTGGTTTAGGTCTTCCATCTTCACAGTCGGAGTGGGGTCTGGTTCCTCACTGTTGTTGCTTTCGTTATCCCCACCTCCAAAGACTCTTGGAGTGTCCTGGAGAATCATGACACCATAACTGCTCATATGAACAAAAGAAAACATTTTTACCATTCTCTAAAAGAGTCCTAATGTTACCTCTAATTTGGTTTCCTCGAAGATTTGAGCAGTGGAAGCGTAGTTGGTTGAGCTTGGAGACATAATTTGAAAAGGGGAGGTAGGTGTCACTGATGGGCCCATGTTAGAGCTATTTGAAAATACTGCACCTGCGCACCACCAAATGATAAGTAATGAAGCAACACAATACATTTCTCCTTTTATTTCAAACCATATATAGCTGCATGACATACATATATTTTTGTCAATAAAATGCAAGGTTTAAGACCAATCTTCTATATTAGTATCACATGTTTATGAAAACTGGACTTGGATGCATTGGAAAAAATCTTTGGTTTTAGAGATGGGCCAAAAACTTCCCATGGGCCTCCCTTTACATTCTTACAATCCATAGCCTCATGTAATACTCCATGTTATGCTTTTAATTTTTCTTATGGACCCCCAAACCGTTAATCTAACTTCTCATGAACCATAAAGACATCCCTACCAGAACGCTTCATTTATGATTTTTTTAACCAACAACCTTTAATAACAAATGAAGAAGCATGGTGTCAAGTACTCCTTCCTTTCTAAATCGTAAACCGTTATGACTTCTCTAGATACATAGCTTTTGCTATGTATATAGATCAACATAATATCTAAGTGCGTAGTGAAAATGATGTACCTAGGAAAAGCCAGAACGACTTACAATTTGGAACGGATGGAGTAGAATCCTTGCAGTAGCTTGTGGATGGAAAAACTTGCATAAGAGTTAGAAAAGATGTGAGAGTTTATCTAAAATTTCTGCATGTCCTAATGAGCTTGTGTTACAAAAAACAGCTAATGAATCTACCTTGACATTTGTAAGACTAAAGGGGTTGACACGTCTAAATGAGATTGGGGTCTTGGAGGGAATCTCCTAAGAGAAAAAGACCAATATGCCCCTTTTTGACATATATTACTACCCTACTTCACATGCCAACCCTTGTGCTATAATGATAAATACGGCAAACTATTTCTACTTCAAATATTTCACTCATAACGTACATTACCTCAAGTTCTGATGAGTTAAAGCAAACCCTCGAGATAGGGTCCCTCGGCTCCAAGATAACATAATGTCAGGGTTTTACATCTATGGTGGTGCCACAAGTCAAGCCACAGCAACTCAAATAAGAATATTGAGCAAGTAATTTTTGAATCAAGGTAAACCATATCACTACATATATGAAATTGCCTTATTGTGATTAGTGATTTACTTTGTTAATTTGTTAGAGATTTTTCTAAATCTAACGATCTCTAATAAGGAGGAAACAACATTGCTGAATACAAGCAAGCAAAATACTATTCCTATCTCCTTTTTTCATCTACATCAGGTCAGGACTCTGAGTAGGGGCAATAGATCCATATAGGGCAACGTGGGTGTGGACGTGTGGCGACACCCACGCCAAAACAAGAAATCAATTATCTCTAGCTTCACGCTGGCTCCGAGGTCCCCTAATTGACTAGGCCCCGCTACTTAGAAAACAAGCTACCAGTGTGACTAGTCCACTACACAAAACAAACTCATGCAGATATTTCATTTTTAAGTGCCAAATAATGTACATGCGCATATATATACCTGACTCTTTTTCATGGTTGTTGCTGAGAAAGGAAGGAGTTTGGAGCATATTCACTGTTGCAGGAGCATAAGCAGTGTTATAAGGCCTCTGCACGTAAGTAGTAGTCCATGTATGGGTGGTGTACGGGGATAAATTTTGATGTAATAATCCATTGCTGCTGATATTGTTGCTCCCGTTGACAAAACCATTGGCATGAGCCAAGGACACGAGTGCGTTGCTGTGTGCTCCCCAATCTGCAAAACCCCTTGCTGATGTGTGCTGCAAAGATGCAGTGTTGCCATATGGAGAATAATCCTGGTAGCATCCTGGAAAATATGGGAGCAAAGCTTAATTAGATGTGTACATAAGAGTGAAGAAGAAAATGAAGTAGAAAGAATCGGTAAGTATAACATAGCAAAAATGATGAACAACGACATTATCCCTGCACGAAGATGATGCTAATCAATCAGGCAACGTATCAAATGCAAACCAACCTCTCCGTAAAAACCTGTGCAAACTAGACCAAAATAGTCGTCTAAATTCACCAAAAAAATCACAAACAAAGATGATATGATGATACACAACCTTGCAAAATATCTTTTTCAAACTTGACTTCGTTTGTGAAATATAAAAATAACAAATTTCAAGCCAGAAAGCTGTCCAGATGATTTGTTAGAAATTTATTATTTTTATATCTCACAAACAAAGTCGAGTTTGGATAAGATATTTTGCAAAGTTGTGTATCATTACATCATCTACATGTGTGATTTTTTTTTGAATTTAGCACACTTTTTTAGCGTGGTTTGTACGGGTTTTCACAAAAAGTTAGTTTGCACAGGATATGTTCTCAATCATATTAGAGACATACATTGTTGTCTATCAGAGATAAAAGTAATCACTATACGAATGGCTAGCTAGAAATGGTAATTTGTTGAAAGATTTTTCAGTGATTGATCACTACCATCTGAAGTGACACTAAAATGGCAAATGGAGATTTTCGAAGTGTGTGAAAAATGCTCTAAACCCATAGAGCGGATAACTTTATGCAACGACGAAATACAGCTTGCCAATCATAAGTTTTTGTCAAAACCGGATCAGGAGCCAATCATGACGATGAAACCACAAAACCCGCTAATATAAGAACAACCGGGACAGAATCAGATCGCCCCACATCTAGCGCGACCGACGCATAGATCCGAGCGCACATCAAAACCCTAAATCATCAAGGAAGAATAAACTAGAAGATCACGGAGACTCCAACGCAAAATTCAGCATGCTCATCGTCCTGGGTACTGACCGGTAGGCGGCAGGGAGTGCAGGCGGTGGTCTGGCGGTGGGATGAGCGACTGCTGCGGCGGCACCGTGATCTGGGCGGAGTACGGGGTCTGTGACACCGGTACGCCGTGAACCGGCATTGCCATCGGCGCTGGGATCAGGCCGGCGGGGTACTGGTGGAAGTGCTGCTGGTGCACATTCGCGGCGCCCGGGGCCGTCCGGTGCACGGAAGCCATCATGAACGCGTGGTGCTGCTCGTGGGAAATGGCCCTGCCGAGGTCGGCGTGGCCAGCTGCGCCGGCGGCGCCGGCGGACGAGCCCTTGGCGTTGGCCATGCGGCCGGAGCAGCGACGTCAAGAGAAGGGGCCGGACGACGATGCCGCGTTCCCCGTTCCCGGAACTTTCGTTCCGGATCGCGGAACGGGGACGGGGACGGGGACGGCGCGACGAGCGACGATCCTTCGATGCTTGGGATCGCGAGCGATGGATCGATGATTGGATGCTGGACGAGGACGATGATGGATCGATCGGTGCTTGTGGATGCTGGGCGGCGGCGAGCGCGTGTATGTTTGTTTGTACGCAGCAACTAAGCCGATTGGAACCTAGTTCGTTGGGAAATGGGCCTTATTAGCCCACACGCTGCAGGCCCAAGAATGCTACCGTGCTGGTGCGAAGGAGAGCGTAGCGACTCCGCGATGCCACCGCCGCCGTGATCGCGGTCGTAGCCGCCGACTACCGCGGCCACCCGTGAGTACTGCTGCTCCTAAGACTGGGCAGTTGTGCTTTCCAGATTTTTTTTTCCCCTGGCGTGCCTGGCATTCCTGTGCTCCACTGAATCTTCAGTGTGAGATCTTCTCATTCTCTCCCCCAAACTAACCAGCTCCTCACTGCTCTAAATCCCAACGCAATTCGGGCTGATTAAAGGGCAAACATTGGGCTTGCTTCTCGGCCTTGGTTGTGATTTCGTGATTTGAGAATAGAAGCATCCCTGGTAAGCTGCTTCAACACTTGGAGATAAGAGAGGATGAAGAACAAGATATTGTTTTAGAAGATCTGGTAACCATACCCGTCCACCAAAGCAAGGATACCGTTGTCAGAAATGAAGAGCAGGCACCCTTTTCTTTTTTTGTGAGTTGATGAAGAGCAGGCACTGAAGTACTAAACCCGACCAATGTGATAGTTGCACCTCACCTGTACAGTTGTTCGAAAATATCTAATTATCAGATGCATTTATTACTACCTGTACTTAAAATAGCCCTACAGTCAGGTAAAATGGACATGAGAAACAGGGGGTGTATCTCACTCTTGCTGCAGCTGGTATACAGTAACAAATCACAGACACTGAACGCTGCCACACCGAGAAACTTGGCAGCACCAGTCCTGAAACACTTGGTTCGGATGTATACATGAAAAAGTTTGTATGCAACACAAAGTACACAATCTGCAATGTCCTCAATGCAACATGTAATAACAGTTTGTAATGTACAAGGGTTTATTGGTATTGCTTTATTGAGACATGGCAACACAACCACTAAACGCTGACATAGGGAGATTATGGTTTTGTTTAGACGCCCACGCAGCATTTGAAATGTGTCCCTCACCCATGAGAGGATGGGGGTGGCATTGGATAGGGCATCGGAGCAATGTTTACTGGAGCACCAGGTACCACGGCTCCTGGAACCGGGGCATGCATGCCATAGGCCAGATGTGGTGGAGCAGAAACAGGTAGTGTAACGGGTGTTCCAACAGCTGAGACAAGGGGACCACCAACTGGCTGTCCAATTGTTGTGCCATAAGCATCAACACCTGGAGGTGTATTCGCTGGCTGTGGGGATTGCTTCGATGGTTTCCCAGGATTTGCAGCCTGACCATTTGTTTGGCCTGTGATTGGACCCTGAGGGGTTGATGCATCTCCATTGTTCACGCTGGTGATGTCATGTATACTTGACCGCCGCCTCTCTCTGTTCATTGAGTTCAGACGGATGAAGTACTTCTGTGCATGACTAGCTACTTGAGTTGGCGTCCTTGAGATCACAAAGTTCCGTGAGATGCTTCTCCAATCACCTTTGCCATACTTTTCAAGTCCAAGGAGGAACAATCTGCAAAATCAAAATCAAGTTAAAGAGCATTTCAATAACAATATAGCAAACCCTGGGTGGGTGAAACTTTTGAGAACAAGTTATACAGCATGTCCAGCCTCCAAAAGAAAGAAGCGATGGTTAAAATAAATTATTCAATTCTTGCATACAAGTTAGTTATGATAGATATAGTCACCTAGAACATTCAGATTTTAGGAGGAAAAAGAAAGCTGAATGTGTCATTCTATGATATGTCACAACTTGAATTGTTTTTATAAAGCATAATACTTCACAGTGTGCCTGTGTCAGTGATAAAAACAACTCTTTAGCTTTATGCATAATATCATGTACTAGGGAAATAGCTGCATTCTCAAGCCATTTGTAACTCTATTTACTGCTACTTCCACCCAACGCTTCTGCTTCATCATTAGCAGTATGTATTTTTCACATTTTTGACATTGGCTCAACAAGCTAATTACATTCAGATTCAGACAAAACTTCAGTCATTCAACGATTAAAATCACAAGTGCAGAACCAATCCTTATTGTTAGAGAGAGAGAGAGAGGAAAAAAAAAAGAATGCATCTTTTTTGTTTGAGAAAAAAGAAACCCATCTTTTGCTCTTTTTTTTGTCACCCTTGCTCACACAAATTTCATCTTCATCACTCAAATAACACGAGGCATATTGAATGGAAGTTATCACCTACCTAACAGAAATACTATCAGCAAACCAATGACAATGGGGTTGTACATAAAAACTGGACTAGTTTAAAAAAACAACCAAAAAAAAAACTGAGACTATATATTTGTAAAAAGTACATATGGCACCTACACCACTACACACAGAATGCACAATAACTTTTCAAACTTAGCAAGTTAATACTGAATAGAGCA
>DXKC01002569.1:0-15397 GCA_031170775.1 Cymbopogon citratus
ATCAGGCGAATGCTTTTCCCCCGTTACCAGCGTAAAAACGTGAAAACCTCTACTGAAGATGAGTCTTAATATATATATCGGATGGTTTTCCTTAGAGAGCATGTAAACACCTGGTTCGAAGACAAGGGTGTCAAGGTAATTAACAAAATATCAATGACTTGGTCTTATGCGAGTTATCTAGGAGATAGCGCACAACCTGTCGACTATGAGGATGACCAAAAGCATCAGAGTACCTGATTGAGGTTTTGACCTCGCTGATGAAGGAAGGTTGGCCTTCCAAGAATATAGTTTGGTTTCTGACAGATAGTAAAAAAAATAAGGTGAAGATGCACTACCATTTTATGCTGGCGCCTGGCGGAAACTGATTAGCTTACCAAGCTTTGTCAGCTACAAATTCCCAGTAATAACGGGCTGCGAGAGGATAAGGGAGAGTAATAAGATCTCGTTGGCCTGAATCAGTTCTTCTCACCCCCAACTTGTAACTTTGTCTCTTTCATGTCTGAATAAATGTAATGTAACGCAACTATGATTATTTTGTTGTTGAACTATACAAAAATGAAAAATTGGTAAAGTTTAATTGCTTTTAGCTGTCTGAGCCTACTGTGCTCAACTGTACTCATGTACTGTTTTTTTTTTTGAATTCGTACTCATGTACTGTAAGGAAACGTAGTGCAGTTCTTTTTCCAGGTGAATCTAACAGAACCGCGCGACGGACTGCAATCCGGCCCAAAGTAAAGCTAAGTTTGGGCTTTTGTGGCCCATGATATGGGAAACGTAAGCTAACCCACCAAAGATTCGGTCCTCCCACATTTCCCATCCATACCGTTAATCCTCTCCTCTCCGGGCGGCGGCCGAAATTAAACTCGCTTCCCCGAAACTAGCCGTTGTACCCGTCTCTCCCGAAATTCCATCCCGCTTGGCCGCTTCCCCTCGACGGCCACAGCCCCCCTTCTCCGCTCCGCTCCGATCTCTCCGGCATGGCCGCCATCGCATAGCGCGGACCTGATGCCGCCGCCCCCGCCCCCTCCGCCAGTCCCGCCGCCGACTGCGCCCCGTCCGCGCCGCCGCGCAAGGGAAGTCAGCTCCCGGTACCTCTCAACGCCCGTCCCCTCGACCCCACGCCTTTCCACGGCCTCCTCCACGCGGTCGCGCTCCCCTTCGCCGTCGCCTCGTGGACGGCAGCGGGTGGCCACGCCCTTCGCCAACGAGAACCACCCGCCCCCGCCCCCGCCTCCCACGGGCACCGTCGCGCGCCGGCGAGCCGTCCAGAAGCTTTTCGAGGAAACCGGCGCTGGCAATCTGCGCGCCTCGGTGGGATCCAACTCCTCCGCCGTGTCCGCAGCTACTCCGCGGCAGCCAGTGCTCCCGCGCTCCACCAGCGGGCCGGCCGTGCCCACCACGCGGAGAGGGTACCCGCGCCTTCCGACGCCCGCGCGTGCTGGCTCCTGCCCGGCCTCCGCCGCGGTGGAATCTGACACCGCCTCGTGCTGCTCTTCGTCTGATACGTCGTCCACGGCCACTGACTTGTCTGAGGCCGATCGGGCGCTCGGGATGGCCCCAGCCTTGTCGTGCGAGAGCCCGCCGCTGCTGGGCCCAGCGTCCTGCCGCGGGGGACGCCTCTCGTCAGAGCTCCGCTCGTCGGTGCCGGAGTCGGGCGGGTCCTCGCGGGCGTCCAACCCACTGTGCCACCGCTCGCTCAACTCGGCACTGTCGATCTCAACTTCGATGGCTGGGAAGCTGACGGCGGCAGGAAGGCCACCACAGCCGCAAGGGCCGAAGGCAGCTGATCTGAAGAAGGGGGCGGTCGTGGGGGGCAGAAAGGTCGCGGGGAAGCAAGAAGACGTGCACCAGCTGCGGCTGATGGACAATTCGTACCTCCAGTACAGATTCCTCAACGCCCGGTCTGAGGCAGTAGGCAAGGCCAAGGCGGCGGCTGCAAAGGTGAGGGGTTGTTAATTCATCGGCACAGCCTTCACGGGGGTGTCTATCCTGTTCTGGTTGATGAAGAAAGCGAATTAAGGTGCTGATGACGTTTTTTTTTTGTAGAAATCCCTGTACGGGCTCGAGGAGAGGATTGCCAGCTTCAGAGTATCTGTTGCTGACAAGAGAGCAGAGATGGAGAGGATGAAAAGGGAGCATACATTGAGTTCAGTAGTAAATGCGCAGGTAAGGCGAAGCTGTGATTTTCTGAATTTTGAATTGCTGTTGTGTTCAGTTTGCCTTTCGTCATAATGGGTGTTAACAAAATTGCTTGATTGTTGAATCTAAGCTACCTAAATTCTTCAATCAGATAAATTATAGGGGGTTCCATTCCATGTGCAAAGAATTAGACACAGATGTCGGGAACCTCGCTCAGAATTGCTATTCACTTGAAACAAAAAAGTAGAGAATCTGAGGAATGTCACTAAATGGATATGTTTGACTACTATATCAACTGAATTCAGAAGTGGATTTAAATCTAGAATAGGGTTAAGGGTCCATAATTAAATCCTGTTTTCCCATTCTGCAGTTTGTTTAAAAAAACAGGAAAAATGTATTAACAGTTTGCGTTATTTGTTTGCTGAGATGTATGGTAAGTAATTCAAAAAAAAAGTTATATATATGGTCAATATGAATTTTAGATGTACCACCTTTCTGCTATGTTACTCTAGAACAGAGATGTGAAACTTTCAGGTGTCATAGTTGATTCACTCTAAAAGAGAGATGTGAAACTTTCAGGTTCCATATTTGATTCAGTGGGGTGAGATTGAGGGGGATCATGCAAGCTGCCTTAGAGGGGCAACAACAGCGCTGTCCAATGCCTCATTACGGCTACCAATCATTGGTAGTGTAAATGTAAGACTTCAATACTTTATTAGACATCAGTTCTGCCGTTGTATGCTCAAGGCGAAATATCATGTTGTTTGATATTCTTGCAGGTCAACTGCGAGGAACTTACAGAAGTCCTTAAGTCTGCAGCACAACTACTTGAACCGCTTTCACCTTGCATCGAAAATTTCCTTCCAAAGGTGAGACTACAGGGATTTTTGAAAAACATATATACCAAAACAGTGTGACATGTTCAATAATTGAAATCATCAAATATATCATAGATTCACTGTATCATATATAGTTTTAGATGAAATATAGTGAGAATGTCTAAACCTTTCAACCTACCACCATATGATTTGCCATTTCTAAGCTATAACTCAAAATTAGATAGGGTGAAGAAAATAGCAAATTTAATGAAATAGAAACTTAGTTCCTAGTGTAGTAGTGTTCCCTTTTAATTACTAATATTGATGAAGTTTGTGTTTAGAAATTTGCAAAGTTTTAGATAGATTCAGTGGTTGTGGTGAATATGGTGTTCTCATTTGATTTGTTGTACTTATTTATTATGCAACAAAAAACATCTTGTCATTTAAATACTTATTTATGCAACAAGAAAATTTCTATTGCCATGTAGGTTGAACAAATCGACGAGGTGGCCTCTAATCTGGCCCAGGTTATCGCTACCGAGAGAACCTTGATAGAGGAGTGCGGTAATCTCCTATACCAAGCACAGAACCTGCAGGTATGGATCTAAACTCATAATCATCTCACTTCAGCCAGCATATATCACTTTCCCTGGCTGGCATCTGATCTGACTTCACCAAAAAATATCCAACTGATGCGATGACAAATTCCAATTGCATAGATGAGGGAATACAGCTTGAGGAGTCAAGTGATGCAACTGAAACAAAATGAAGCAAGGTAATAGAAGGAAGAGGGTGGAAACAAAATGAATTCAAGTGATGTCCCAGGTCGTTTGTTCGACTGAGCTAACTGTGCTCCAGCGTTGGATGTCCAAGAGGACGGAAGCTGCCTGATCATCATATATACATCACCAAAGGCATAAGTGGGTTCTACGAATTGCTGGTTCTTTTCCAGTACATATGTTATGTAATTTGCTGTGGAAACATTTTTGCTGCCTAGCATTGGAAAAACAGATACAAGCATAGTATTACGAAAGAAAATTTGTTGATTCTTTGGAATACGCGTGTTGCACAAATAGGCAATACCAGTACCATTGCCGCCCTTTTTCTTTGTATCTGGGAGGAACCCATGTCTGTGTTTGACGGAAAATACAAATATCTGCACAATATTGTTAAAGATGCGTCAGAAAAAATATAAATATTATTGTTCCAGTTGAATAAACTGGAACAAGTTAGTTAAGGGATGGAGCCCATACATGTTTTGTTGTGAATACTTTCTTTTGTTTTTTGAAAAGGCGCCCTTTTGTGCTGCCGTTGCTCTGATAACTGATAAGACAGTGACTGAGCTCTGGCGATAATGTTTGCACGCTGGTAGTGGCTGTCGCCGTCCGGAGAGGACACGGTGATGCTCCGGCGAACCAGACGACGCGCACGCGCGGCGGCACATCTCTACGCCCGGATTGGTCCCGTCAAAGCTGACGCGGAGTCCCTTGGCGCCATCTCAAGCGGCGGCTCTTCCTCCTCGTTGTCGAGCCAACGAGAGAGCCGAGAGGCGAGAAAAGCAGATTCGGATCGATTACTCAGGAGCCTGGAGAAAGAAAACACATTCTACAGTACAGTACAGGACAGCAGATGTGCAGACGGGCAGACTAGGAAAGATCACGAGGAAAAAAAAAATAGGAAAATCATATCATTGAGGAAAAACCTCCTCTCCTAGTCGTTTCCTTGTGGCCTACGGCGAGAAGGCGACGCGGCGCGGCGCGCGGAGAAAAAGGTGGCGGGGTAGAATGCGTTGTCAAATCGAGAGCGCGCCGCCGTCGCCGTCGCCGGTCGCCGCCACGGCGCGCGCTAGTCTCCGGCGCGAGAGACGCCGGGCGGCCACACACACGGCACGGGATCGGCGGGCCGACTGGCCGCTCTCGTACGTACGTAGCTTGCAAGATACAGGCTGAAAGTGCCCCCGACGACGATGACTACGACGAGCCGTCGCTGTGACCGCCGCGACGGGTCCTTCCTCGTGGTCCTGTGTTGCTGCTTTGCAAAGTTGCAAGGTAGCGACGCCACGATCATGACGAGTCGCCGTCGTTCGTTGACGTCGAGAACGACGCGGGAGATCGTTGCGGGGAACGGAGCACGGACAGATGCAGTGTACTCCGTACGTATAAGGTACGACGGCAGCCGAGATCCTCCACGATTCGTGGTAGAAGATGTGTTTGGGTTCGTGCAGTCCTGGGGTGAGGTTGTACTGTACCAGTGAGTACCACGGCCTCCTTTGGACTCGTGGTGTGTTGTGCGTTAGCTGCAAATTAGGTTGTCGTCCTTACCCGTACGATTCATCGAGATTAATACTACCATTGTCAGAGTAATTCGAAACCGTGCAAAACTGCAAATGTATTTTTAAGTGCTGACGACAAAGATGTGTTGGTTCTACTGTACCGCAGCCTTCAACCTTGATGCCGGGCCGGCTTCCTTTCAGTTTCGAGTCTAGTAATACGTAGTCTACGATCTTCTGAAGAACCATACGAGGTGTTCTACGACATGTAGAGACAAGTCACACACCGTTCGGCCGTTGCATTCCATCATGTGCAGCATCTCTTCTTCTCTGAACAAAAACATCCACACGAGACGAAGCGACGAGCGCACCACACGAACCACTGCTGTCGCAGGCCCCACGAAGCCGCAACGGCCGGGCCCGCGTGGCAGCAACCGCTCTCCTGCCCTGTCAGTCTCCTCTGCTCTGCCCTGCCGCTTCAAATACGAACACGGCGCCACCACTCTCGCCGCACTCACCACTCGGAGCCGGCCGGAGCATCCGATCCTCCACTCCACCGTACGCCAGCCAGTACCATCCGTTCTCCGTTGAGCCCTGTGCGGCGTACTGCGCGGTACGCGGACTTGGCGGCCATGCCGCTGTCGGTTCCGTCGACGCAGGCCGTGCTCAAGGCACTGCCGCGGGCGCTCTCCCTCGCGGCGGCGGCCGTGGCGGCGACAACCGCGTCGCTCCTCATCGTCTCCGCCGTCGTCTCCACCTCCCACCACGCGTCACCCTCCTCGTCCTCGTCGCCGCAGCTTCCCCCGTCCGCCAGCGCCTCCACCACCGCGGCTGAGGCCCCAGCGCCAGCGCCTGATCACCCCGGCCCTGACCCCCACCCCCACCCGCCGCCGCCGCCCGTTCCCCCGTGCCCGCCCAACGCCACCCACGACGTGCCCTGCCACGAGCCTCCTTCGGGCGAGCGCCACTGCCCTCCGCGCCCGCCGCCGCCTCCTCCTCACCACCCGCCGAAGGAACCCCCGCCGCCTCCGCCGCACTGCCGCGTCCCGCCACCGCCCGGGTACCGCCCGCCTCCGCCCTGGCCCGCGCGCCGCGACCGCGCCAGGTACGCCAACGTGGACCTCCCGCCGCCGCCCCCGGTTAAGGTGGTGGGTGGGAAAGCGCAGGACCCCGTTCGCGGTCGCGGGGCGTGGCTGGTGTTCACCGACGGGGTGCGGGATTACGTCGAGCAGCTGGAGCGCGTCGTGCCGCTCCGTGGCGGCGTGGTGCGCACTGCGCTCGACGTCGGGTGCGGGGTGTGTACTCTCACTTGCATGAAAGCTTTTCGTATTTTCGATTCAGAAGAATCTACTCGTTGGAATAGTGGATTTTTGCTACAATCCCTTGTCGAGATCGATGTGGTTGTGACGTCTCTCTCCTTTCACGTGCGTGCTCGTCACTGACAGGTTGCGAGCTTTGGGGACTATCTGCTCAACTATGGCGTACTCACCATGTCCATTGCTCCGAGGAATAATAGACTCGGACCACAAGTGCAGCTCGCCTTGGAGCGTGGACTGCCTGCGATGATCGGAGCGCTTGTTGCTCACAGGCTACCATATCCATCCAGGTCCTTCGATATGGTGCACTGCGCGGACTGCCTTGTTCCATGGATTGCTCATGGTAGGACATGCAAGACATCTATCATGCTATTCCTGAATCCTGACCAAACAAACATACTTCCTGATGCATCATCTATTCACTGTTTCTAGTTTATTATTTCACTGATTACTAATTCTTCTAATTAAATTATTAAAGTGTTTTCCTATTGACAAATGTTGAAGTCAGTGAACACTGAACAGAACACCTCCTCATATGTCGATGTCAACACTGAAGTACAGCTTTTTGGTCGATTGCTCTTGTTCTCATTCACCTATAGCTGATTCCAGATGGGCTCTATATGCTAGAAATTGACCGTCTTCTCCAACCTGGTGGCTACTGGGTTTTCACTAGGCCACCAGTAAACTGGAAATCTGTATACAACATTTCGAATCAAGGGACCAGAGACGTGCAGGACAATCAATTAGCTATGGATGATATATCGAATAAGCTTAATTGGACGAAGGTGTATGAAGAGGGCACAATTTCTGTTTGGAGAAAGCCTTTTTGTCATCTCCACTGTGACCAAGAAGCAAATGCAAAGCTCTTAGGATTGCCACCACTCTGTACAGGAGAAGACCCAGATAGTGCCTGGTAAGTTCATTATTGTCTCCCTATCACTTTGCATATCCAGTTAATTGCAATGAAACATTGGCAAATTTTAGCTTCAGCTATCCTTTTCCACTTAGAGGTTGAGTAAATCGAAATAGAATGTAAAAGGATAATACTCATCCTGAAATGTTGTTGCCTTATCAACCATGGAGCAACCTCATCCTTTTTTTTTGGCCTTCATGTTATCCTTGTGATATGACAATGAACACGATAGTTTAGCTGGATAAATATTAAATAAACGTATTTAGTTTGATTTTGTCACTGCTAATCCGATACCGACAAAAGTTAGTAACTTGTATTTGTAGTTTATTCTAAAGGCCTTCCAGTATGAATTTACTTTAACACCATATCATCATCTACCTATGTTCTGTTCTGAATGAGTTAATGTTATGTGCAGTTGCAAAGTTTAGTTAGGGCCTGTTTGGTTTGCCCTACTAAACTTTAGTCACTTTAGTCCCATTTAGTAACCCCAAAGCTACTAGAGAGAGGACTAAAAGCCTTTTAGTCCCATTTACAGGTGTTCTTTTAGTCCCATTTAGAGGTATTTGGGTAAAAAGCTACTGAATGGGACTACCAAGAACATTTTAGGAGAGTACACAGTATGGATAATTCAAAGTAACAAGAGCACAATACTTCAATATATGGTGCACCAGTGTATTCCAAGGAACTTGCTGCCAAACTGGGGAACACGTTGAGCCATGGAATAATCTAATATTTACTTGTGCATCGTCAAAGTTTCATTTTCCAACATTACAGTCTTTTTAAATATGTCAATGTACAGGTATGCGAATATGTCAACGTGTATGACATGTATTCCAAGAGCTGAACCTTTTAGTGGCTGTGCTGGTGGTGCCATGGAAAAATGGCCTAAACGACTTGATGCAGTGCCACCAAGGATAGCCAGTGGGGAAATGAAGTGGTTGTCCATTCAGAGATATAAACATGACACTTTGATTTGGGAGAAAAGGGTTAACTTCTATCTAACATATCTAAAATATTTGTCTAATGGAACTTACAGAAATGTCATGGACATGAGTGCTGGTTTTGGTGGTTTTGCTGCTGCAATGTCCAAGCATCCTGTTTGGGTCATGAATGTGGTTCCTGCAAATACAACAGAAAATACTCTTGGCGTCATCTATGAGCGTGGTTTCATTGGAACATACACTGACTGGTAATGTTAATGAAACCTTTTTTCTTGAAATAAATTGATACTTCCAAAATATACAGTCATAATATATGAAATAATTCTCAATATTGCTTGTTAATATATTTTCCAGGTGTGAAGCCTTCTCTACTTATCCACGAACATATGATCTGATACATGGTAATGGAATCTTCAGCTCCCATATTCACAAGTAAGTGACCTGCTAACCTATGTTTAAGCCTCTGAAAGAGAATGAGAAAGGCATAGACTGCTTCCCACGAAGCAAATCAACAGTTCAAGAAGTACATAATAGTCCCTTGCAGTTAAATTAAATCCTAGATCAGCTATCCATCTTGATACGAAGCTATTCTCAGGTGTGGGATTATCGACATCCTTGTCGAGATGGATCGCATTCTCCGGCCAGGGGGTGCTGTTATAGTTAGGGACATAGCTGATGTTGTTCTCAAAGTCAAGAAGGATGCTGACCGTCTACAATGGAATAGCCGAGTTATTGACACTGAAAATGGACCTCTGGATCCTGAGAAGCTTCTCATTGTGGACAATTCCCTCCCACTCCCAGGGAGGTAAAGTGGGACAAGAACCATGATCAGCAGGCTCTTCATGTTCATGATAACAGGTTCTAGCTGTTCTCATGTTTCGAGAGAGAGCCAGTGGTCCGTGATCTTACTACCTGTACAATATGTCTTTTGGCTTAAAAAGATCTCACTACATGTACAGATGAAGCGCATCAGGCGGCTCGGATGTTATTACCTGTACAGGTGTTTGAGAAAAAAAAGTGCTATTACGTGCATATGAAGGGTACAAGGCTATTGGCTATAGAATTCAGAGTTGAATGCAGATCTACATATACGAGTATACGACCAGTCCAATATATTCGAGCAACTGACGACTCCACTGGATGGCATTTCTTAGCTCCAATATGCAGGCCTGATTTCTCATGCTGACCACTAGCTGTGCTACTGGAAGTCTGGAACCATGCGATCTCGACTCTGTAGGTATGCCTACATTTTCTTTGACTGTACCTTTTTTTTTTTTTTTGTAAATCCACTGTCTGTACATTTGTACATAGTGTTGTATAAATCTTGTGAGCTGTGTTGTCCATCAGCACATGCGCGTGGTGTTGCGTTGCACACTCGCACTATTCTGTTTCTGAGTCCAACCTTTGGTTGGTCACTAAGCAACTGCATAGTCTGTACAGGGGAGGCCAAATTTCACCATGTGTCCTTGTCCTTGTCCTTCCAACTTTCCCGGTCCAGACTGGATGCCGAAAGTGGGACGTTGTTTAGGGTGTTGTACAAGCCAAGTGAATGTGCACATCGAGTATGGACATGATTTTCTTATAAAGGCATTATCATAATGGCAGTTATTATTACCGCGTGGAGGTGATGCTTACTTTAGCAGTTTCCGTATACTGTTTGTTCCAAATGCAACCAGCCTCGCTATCTTTGGGCATGTTCAGTTGGTAGGAAAGCCGACAGATTTTGGCAGATTCAATAGCATTACGTGAGAAGAAATAAGTCGAAATCTGCCGAAATATATTGGCTTTCTACTTGTTTAATCCCAGTCAGAAAGGAGTTACGATTTGAAATGGAGGGAGTATGTGTGAATCTTCAAACGACGCGCCCGATGAACTGAGCTAGAAAATGCTCGCAAACCCTACTGGAAATTCTATACTTGCTTCGATCCAAAAGATTTGAACAGACCGAGTAAACAAAATGAGGTCCAATCCACACCATAGACAGGCAAAATTAAACGAACACGATCAAAGAACCTTAAAGTGTCGTGGATGAAAACATCACTACGGAATAGGACAAAGAAAATTTTTGCGTAACAAAAAAAGGTGGGAAATATTCTACTGCGCGTCAGTTTAAATTGAGAACACATGAAAAAAAAATAGCAAAATTTGAGAACTAGCTATGCCCAACAGAAAAACAAAACAAAATATAAAGGCTAGGTCTTCTTTGTCCACACTGCTGCCGTGCAACTGACAAGGAGGCTCCACCGCGTGTGGGGCCCACGTGACCGTTCCACTCGTTCCCTCTCACCTGCTGTGCGACGTACCGGAACCGGACGCTCTACCAGCTTGTTCGGCGTCACAAAAACCGTTGCAACGAAGTCACATTAAAAAAACGTTGCAACAAAAGAAAAATCTTTTCAGTTTTTTTTAAAGAGATGTAAAGAAAAAAAAAAAGGAAACGCGCTATAAAATGCGGCCACCGCCCTCCGCCTCCCACCTCTGGACCTCCCGTCCCGGCGCATTCGGGACGAAGCCACCGACGAGCTCAGCAGCGCCGACGCCGCAACGAGACTACGAGAGCACCCGCTCCGTCGAGGTAACCCCAGACTCTCCCCGTGTTCCTCCCTGCCCCGAGCTTGTGCGTCCTCTCCGCCGAAATGCGGGCGATCGGGCGGCGAAACCGCGCGATTCGGGGGGAAATTGTAGTGAAAAGGGGATTGTGGGCGGCGCTTCCGGGTGTAGTATTTGGGCGAGCGTTTTAGTTTTAGGTGAAGGGGCAGAGGCAGACTGCGCATGAGCTCCGTTTAGTCATGCTAGTGCCGTGGTTTGGATCTCGGTGTTGCTGCGTGCGCTTAGGAATTTGTTTGCCGTCGAGGTGAGTGATCGTGCGGGACTGAGGCTTCCAGGCTGTGTGCGGTAAAATGATGTGGGGTGCGTAGCTGCTGGCTCTAGAACAGTAGAGGTTTTATCTCAGGTGATTTTCTAAGGTAACTTTTGTGGGGAATTTATCTGAGGTGATTTTTGTGGTCTGGATTTTTAGTCGAAAATGGTTATGTGCATTCCGTTTGTGCTGTGTATTGCTATTGCTGACCTTTTAACCTGAATCTAGAATTTGCTTTAAGATGACCGTCCCACGTTTTGAAGTTGCTAGAGACTAGCTAGTGTGCACTTTACTGGCAGTCTGGCACTATAGGCTTGTCTTCAGTATTGTCTCCATTAACATGCGTGATGCATGATGTCCAAATGTTCTCAGTGATAAATGTGTTACTTCTGATGAAATATTTCTGGTTTGCAGAACAGGTGTAAATTAGATTAAAAGGTAGTAATGTGGCGCCGCTGTTGCTGCAATTGCCAAGTGGATGAATCCGACCAGCGTGAAAATGGGCTTGTCAAGGCCACAACCAACAACATTGATGGTATGTTCCTTTCATTGTACTTGGATCATCTGTTCCTCCATGCTGCTGTATTTGAAATTCCCTCTTCATTTGATGTCATTGTATCTTTTTCTTCAGGGGTGACAAAGGGGTTGAAAGATTCTGCTACTGGAAAAGTCGAGCTGCACAATGCTCCTCCCCCCATCGATATCCCTGTTTTATCCTTGGATGAACTGATAGAAAAAACAGATGACTTTGGTTCAACATCTTTGATAGGTGAAGGTTCTTATGGGAGAGTGTACTATGCGATTCTTGATAATGGAATAAAAATGGCAGTGAAGAAACTTGATTCTACTGAAAATGAACCCACTACCGAATTCTTGGCGCAGGTTGGTGTTGTCATTGATTATTAATCATGGGGATTTCTCTTTGGTTATTTCGTAGTACTGAAATGTGTTATGCGTTCCTAATCAAACTATGATGCTAGGTTTCATTGGTTTCAAGGTTGAAACATGAAAACTTTGTTGACATGTTGGGGTACTGTACGGAACGTAATCTTCGCATAGTAGCCTATGAATTCGCCACGATGGGTTCTCTGCATGATGTTCTTCATGGTATGACTTTGCATATCCTCTGCAAATTGTTGCACAACTCCACACTTTAGTTGAATACTGTAGCTTCAACTGATAATTTGCAATTTCGTTTTTGAATTCATGTCAATAGGAAGAAAAGGAGTTCAAGGTGCTCAACCGGGCCCAGCGCTTGATTGGATGCAGCGAGTGAAAATAGCTGTTGGTGCTGCAAAAGGACTCGAATATCTTCATGAGAAAGTGCAGCCTTCCATTGTCCACAGGGATATTAGATCAAGTAATATCCTCTTGTTTGAAGACTTCAAGGCAAAGATAGCAGACTTTAATCTCTCAAATCAGGCACCAGATATGGCTGCCCGGTTGCATTCAACTCGTGTTTTGGGAACCTTCGGATATCATGCCCCAGAGTAAAAATCCTTTTGTTAAAGTAACTAGTATATGTTTATAATATGTCACTTAACTTTAGTTGTGCTTTCTACTTTTGCATGTATTGTCTGATCAATTTTCGAGTAGATCAGCAAGCTGAGTGGTGTTTATTTCTAAGTTGTCTGATTAATTTTCAGAAATGATGCTTTGTTATTTCTAAACTCGAAGATTTATTTCTTGTAGTTAAGCTTTTTCTAGGGCATAAAGTAACATATTAGAAATCAGTCACATCCTTAATATTATTGCTTTGCACTGGGTCTGCCCTTTTCACAACTTTCTGGCACTTCACATGAATAGTTTAATTTCTTTAGCATTTAGCCTTTGTCCATTGGATAGCAAGCCACATCCTGCCAAGTGTATGAAGATCACCTGTGCCCTGTGGACCACGTTAGTTATTTCGTTTTGCTGTAGTTGTATCCCAGAAAATTATATGAAAACCACTTGCTTGGAGCTAATAGTGTAGCCTGTCCAGTTCCCCAGAGTATGGTATGGATCCCTTGCGCCAGGTGACTGTTCTCGAGACAGACTGGGTGGCAGGGCACCAAGTTTCACATTCTTGCTTAAAATTTTACCTCATTTCCATAGGGAATAATGAGATTATTTTTACATAGAACTCATACATTAGAAAAAAAAATTGACCATTACAGCTCAGTCCATGATAACCTTGAATCTTTTGTTTATTTTTTGCTGCTACCAGCCAATCACTTACTGAACTTTGAGCAAGCTACAATCTGATACTCTCCAGCTAGCAGCAACTAATTTGATGATAGGCATTGTTTTTTTAGATTCTTGCTTGAAGTAATGCTGTTGTCTGATCAATCTACAATTTGACTTGAGGTTTGATTCTGCAGGTATGCGATGACTGGTCAACTAACCCAGAAAAGTGACGTATATAGCTTTGGCGTAGTTCTTTTGGAGCTTTTGACAGGTAGAAAGCCAGTAGACCATACAATGCCTAGAGGGCAGCAAAGCCTGGTAACTTGGGTATGTTCACTTGCTAACTTTCTCTTTTTTCAAAAAAATTTTTGCGGTTAGATGTGAATTTATATCTAATTAGTAGTGTCTGCAATAGAGAAGCAACAAATTGTATATGTTTATATAATAATGGTGTTTCTTAACAAGTTAATGTAGTGCCAGAGGGTTCAAGCTAAACCTGTATCATTTATGGTTTGTGTGTATGGTATCATGTGGTATTCATCAACTTGATAATAATGTCTTCTGTTAATCCCAAAGCCAGAGTTTTATCAATGGTCAACAAATGCGATGATGATGAACTTAGAACATCATGTATCAAATATCTTAATAGAATAGAGAGGAAATCTGAAGGATGAGACATGTGTTCAGAGTTAGTGGATCCAATCGCTTTCCAACAGAATAGCCCCTTTTCTTCATCTTGTACATAAAGGAGAGCTGTGTATGATTATATTAAGGAGAAGAATAAGGAGTCTAGGCGACTCATGATTCACGAACAGCCCTTAGCTGTGAGAATATTCTAGCTGTGATCAATGGAGAGTGAACCACTGCTGGACCCGAATTTCTCAGACTCCTCAAAAGTGACTTCAGCACAACACTAGTTATTTCAAAGGAGTTCGTCTGCTACATAGGCTGCAGTTCTTTGCTATTTGGAGAATCTACCAGATCATCATACTGCACATTGTGTGCCCTCAAACACGCTGAAGAATAAAACAGCACCTCGTATTATCTTAGAAGTTTGATATGATTATAACATTGTTCTCACTAGTCCTCTGACAATGCCTCTTCCGATTCTGCAGGCTACACCAAGGTTAACTGAAGAGAAGGTGAAGCAGTGTGTAGATCCACGGTTGATGGGTGAATATCCAGCAAAAGGACTCGCCAAGGTTCCCCATACTCTACATGTGCTGTATGCATAAACTTGGGGCATTTAGTGGCCTATTTTCTCTATCCATATTTTTCTAAATCTGTTTGTCTACTCCAGCTTGCTGCTGTAGCGGCTTTGTGCGTGCAATATGAAGCTGAATTCCGCCCAAATATGGGCATTGTGGTCAAGGCTCTGTCTCCACTACTCGTAACAAAGCAGACTCCACCACCTGTTGTTGACAATTGATGCACAGAATTAACCTAAGTAAGTCCATCGAGTCCCTTTTCCTATCTCGCTCATCATATTTGTTAACCAGGTAGCTGTATTTGATCTGACATACAGTTCAGTCTCCTTTGGAATGCCTATTTGGTTGCAGATATGAGCAGTAACAGCTTGGATACTATGGACATTTGATTGATTCACCTCTCAGACTTCAATCACTAACTGCATGGAGGACATCTTTAGTACTGCAGTAACAACTTTGCATCTGCAGTTCTACGGCATGTCAGCAATATATTCATCTCCCAGGAAATGCCAGTATCAAGTACTAGTTAAATATTCAGTGATCAAGATTGACACTATTATTGCGAAGATGCGGAATTGTAGAAAAAAAAAACTTTTGGTGTCACAAACAGTAATGGAATCACCCATTGATGATTCATATATATATGCTCGAAGCAAAAACTAAAAGTGTAATGGTAACGGCAATTCATTCCGCTGTGAATCAAAAGACACACACACACACACACACACCAAAAAAAAAAAGAAAAAAAAAGATAGCATTTAATCGTT
>DXKC01002571.1:0-13071 GCA_031170775.1 Cymbopogon citratus
TTGGATTGCCATGACTTTGTTTCCTAGACCTGATCCACGTACTGCTAGGGAAGATGAACTCAAACTGCTTTATGCCATAATCAAAAGACATAGGGTCTCCCCTATAGTAAATATGATGCACCAGTGGTTAGAGATGTTTGGGCCACTTAAGGGAGAAATTGAATGCACTTCACTCGTCACTAGGATAGCCGATAGATTGGATCTAATGCATAATAGTCTTGTTCAAGAAATTCCTGGTGACCGATTCTATTTAACTTTTGAGTTCTTTAGACAAGCCCAAGTTCTAAAAAAGGTCCATGGTGTTATTCATATGATGTATCATGGAAAGAGTACCAAAATTCCACTCCCTAACCCAAAATTTCGTCTCTACCATGTCCGAGGTTACCTTGTTGGATTGCAGGATATCCCCACTGAAAGGAGTGCCTCGGTGCGTTTTACGAACGTGCCTCCCACTCACTATTATGGAGCAGATCCTACCCCAGAAGCCCACGCTTACATAGGGTATGCAGACTGGGGCCAACCAGAGACATCAAGACGTGCTCAAAGGACGCCAAATCCATGGGCTCAGGAGGAGCCGCAACAATCTAGCGGATCATGGAACGAAGCAGGGAGTGAAGAGTGGCAGAGGCAAAACCGATTTGCTGAGTACCAACTCAGGCGCTTAGTGGATCGACCTGAACCATCAACTCACATGGACCCACCTAGACACTCTGTGTCAAGTATGGGGTACCATGACAGCCAACACTTCGGCACCACCTTGACCTGCATCAATGAGATCCTAGCCTTGAACAACCAGAGATGGGCAGAACAGCAGCAGTGGAATGCCGGGATAGGAGCCTCAGTGAATAGCATCCAGCAAAATCAAGCAAACAACATGCAGAATTGGGATGCATACTGGGCTATGCCTCAGAACTACCAGTACCGACCACGCCGTGAATGAACCACGACAACAGCCAGCTTGGGGAGGTGCCCCCAGACGCCAGGTAAGTCTCTATTGCCTGGGATTTTTATCCATGTAAATACTATTATTTTGTTTCTAGTTAAAAAAAAGAGAGATGCATAACTAAGAAAACAAAATAAAAAGAGTGTTTATTATACTATATCTATATGAGATTTTGCTATATATACACTATTGAAAGTGTGATTAGATTTGGAGTGTGAAATTATACCACCCTAGATTAAAAGAGTTCTAATGATATGCATAGAAATAATGAATAGTTGCTCCGCTAGAATCCTTTACAAGTACTTAGCGCTTAAATTTTTAGAGTTTTGGATATAACTGTTTTAACCTAAAGCTTCACTCTGAATCTGAAAGTTGTGGGTTGAAAATGCTTAAGCTAAGTCTAGGTTATTGATCAGTATGATATGAGAAAGTTTGAGTGCTGTTTATCATATTCTAAGTGATACTGGAGTTCTGGAGAATTTATCTTTTGAAAATCTTAAAATTGCTACATAATGAGTTCCTGTATGATGAGAGCTTAAAATTCCTACCACAGCCATATATGCATGCTTGCTAGTTTAGGAATACTTCACTCATATTTTTCACTGCTTGTATATGTATTGAGTGTAGTCAAGCTCTATTGACCCTTAGAAACTTGTCATACTATTAAAATAAAGATCATGTACACTCCACCCAAATATGCCACTTCTACCCTAGAAGTGCACGACAACATGCTTTCAATTTAGATCTACCCAAAAATGTTCTACTCCTACCTTGGGAGTGAACAACCAAAAACATGCACCATAGGAATTTTCCACCCACCTGCATTTTCCACAAAACCCCAGTTATAAATGCTCCAGTATTTTCATTTTTTGTCTCTCCAAAAAGTTCCAATGTAAATAGAGGCTTGGGTGATTTGAAAAAAAGAAAGAAGAGAATAAAGAAAATATATATATATAAAGTTTCACCCAAGTACTCCCAAGTTTCCATAATTCTAAATCCAAGGAGAGATTAAGTTCAAGGAGCAAAAGCAGAATTAGGTTGTTACAATATTTTCCACTATATCCTTCATTCTCCACTCCACATATATTCCACACACATGCACATCTTGATTTGATGTTATGACCCGTTTCTCTGGATCCACTGTCTGAGTGCACAATATATGCTGTGCAAGTATGTATAGGCTATCTCTTCCCACCTATGAACTCCATAAAAGCTTATTAAATTAGAGGGTGAGAGAGAGAAGGCATAGTGATACACTGCCTTGCGCCATAAATACTACATATTTGAGTGATGAGAGAAGGCAAATCACCACTAATGCCTTGGAGAGGATCCAGAAATACCACATATTGAGAGACTTGAGAGGGTCATAAAAAGGAATCTCTGAGTTTTATTTTGAAAATCAGCAAAACTCTGGAATGATGGTTGATCAAGGAATTAGAGATATAGTGCCTGATTTGATTGTTCTATTGCTCAATCGCTCAAGACCTAAGCAAAAGCTATAAGATCCATGGTTGAAGATAATATGAGTTTGAAGTCAGAATAGTTTACTCTAGAACTAGAAAATTTTCACAGGTACTATGTCAAGTATGAAAGTGTCGCAGCAACTCTTGATCCATAAATAAAATTAAGTTTTTGCTAAGGGACTAGCAAAGGGTAAGCTTGGGGGATCTTGTTGACGGCTATTAATGTCATAATTTAGCCATCAACTATTGTAGGAAATAATGAAAATTGAAATACAAAGCATAGTTGCAGGGCTTTATTCTAACCAATTCCATGAGTTCTGGTGAATTCACTTGTTTTGCAGGATGATCATGATTTTTCCCTAAAAATGCATGACAAGTGAGTAATTAAGGTGCACCATTATGAAGAGCTCATCGAGACGATCGAAACGGACACATCACTTGCCATAATTGGAGCCCGAATAGAGAGTCCTCGATGAATACGACTTGGGAAGTTTCTAGAACAACCTAGAACTATCACTTTATAATTATTTAGAGGGTTGTATCTAACAGAATTCCACAGTTTTGGTAAAACTATAAATTCCATGGACTAAAACAGGATTTGGAAGTAGGAGAATTCGACCACGACATGATAGATTGCGCAAACGGGTCGGAAAGGGATACTAGAAGAACTTGGAAGACACCCGCAGCAAGGAGAAGCCCGAAGGCTGACATGTGGGGCCGGCCGGCCCCACCCTCAGGCCGGTCGGCCTGAGCCCACTTCCAAATGGGCCGAGCTTCGCGAGACAGCCTCCAACCGACCTCTACATCACATCTTAACCCTTGTTCAAGATTAGTACCACATCGCTTATTCAAGAGTTGGAAGGAGCCTGGCACCCCCATATAATCAGACCATGGAGACCCCCTAAAGAGACATCATCCTCATTATTGTAAAGACAGATTAGAAGTTAGGGTTTATAGAGAGAGATTAGAGCTCTACTTCAAGTCTAAGGTTAGGTCTAGCTAGATTCAAGTAGAGGCGAGCTTCGCTGCTTGGGATTTCAAGATCGTCGTCGAGAGATTCGATAATTCCATTGTATCTAGTTCTAGTTCTAGTTCATCTTCTAGTTCTAGTTTTGTCTTCTAGTTCTTGTTCTAGTTCTAATTATTAGATTTACTCTATAATATATATTTGTACCCTTTCTAGCCATATTATTCTTTCACTTTAATCCTTGAATTAAAGCTCCTAGTGGTAAAAGTATAAATTAACGATGCCTGGAACCTTCCTGGGTGAAATGCTACAACGGGTGTATTTTATCTGTGCGCTTACAGATATCCTTTATTATTTATTTTGGGGTTAAGTGTTAAGATTATAATATCACCACATCTCTAGGGTTGTGTTAGGGATGACAACTTAACTTAAGCAGCACTAAGAGATGCCAACAGTAATATGAGTAATTTCTCATCATAATAATTTATTCTAATCAGAGGTAGAGTTCTTGTTGGAATGCATATGTATCTGTAAGGCATTATAGCATTGTAGCAACTTCTGATCCATCACCGAGTTTAGCTTTGCTTAGGGACGAGCAAAGGTTAAGCTTGGGGGAGTTTGTTGATGGTAGATAACTCCTAATTTTAACCGTCAACTAAATATAAGAAAGGACTTAAATATAAATGCCATCTAGGAATAGGGGTTATACTAATGGAATTCCATGAGTTTTGGTAAATGTCTGTTTCTGCAGGGTGACAGCTAAAAAGAACCAAAGATGGTCCACATGTCAGGTTTACATAGAGAGAAAAGGGCAAACACCAACTTTTCTGTAATCTGGAAGGTTCAAGAAGGCTCCTGGCCAAAGGGCGGCCTGAACGGGCTCGGTAGCCGGGCGGGCGCCCAGGCGGTAGCCCGGCCAGCTGGACCAATCAGCTTCAGCCTCGCGGATCCTGCCTCCACCGACTTTGAGGATGAATAATAACTATGTGTTTAAGTCAGTTTGATCCAAGGGCTGTGGTGCATTCTACAGGGCTATATAAACAGGGCCCCTAGCCCCTAGAGAAGAAAATCTATTATTCATTATCTCATTGTGGAGATGAGAGGGCTCCCCTGAAGGATGCTCTCTCCCTAGAGAATTAGGGCTAGACTTTCCAATGTAGTAGATTAGTTCTAGATGAGAGTTAGGGAGAGCGGAGCTGCGCTCCAGTTCTGGAAAAGTCTTTAGGGATTTGGTATGTCTTTGTATCTATTCTTTGCAAGACTTATGCTTTTAATATATATTTTCATCTTTTCTATTTACTTTATGCCTTTAATTAGTATGAGTAGTATAGTTGTTGCATCTTGGCATGGGATCTCCGTTCGTATTGAGTGCTCTAGTTATCGTACGTAGCTAGAGTAGTAATCGATAGTGTAGACATGGTGTCTAGACTATAGGTTAATGGAGGTTGCGTCCAATCCCACGGATAGTTGTGGTAGCCCCAGGGGTGACAGCTTTGACCAGGCCTTTGTATTCCACCATATTTGGGTTGGTGTCTGTAGAGCTTTTTGGCAGCCTTATCCCGACTACTTTCTTTTGAGAGTCAGAGAGGTACTATTGCTCCAGTGTCATGTGTGTAATCGCTATATCTATCCATACCCCAGTTCCATAGAACCAAAGTAATAGAGAAGTGCATAGGAACCTTGATCTCTCCCGTTGTCCTCTCACTTTAGCTATCTACTCATTTATCTTAGAATTCTCATATGTTATCTTATATCCTATTCAATTATTTACCCCTGCTTTAGTCTAGTTGGTTTATTAAATTAGTAGATACATGATAGTAAGTTATTAGATTCTTTAACCCATGCTTCCCTATGGTAAAATATAAATAACGATACTTGGAATACTCCTGGTTAAAATGCTTCAATGGTATTCTGTGCGCTTGCGGAATCGTTCATATTCTAACTGCACTTAATAAATACCAACAGCCATCACTATCCAAGATGGTTCAGGTAACACATTCAAGGTAAATGGCCAACGCTTCTTGAGCCACAAACTGATACAGTTGAGGAACTTGATGTAATCGAGTTCATTGACTTCTTACACTAAAACTTCATCAGGACTCTAGACAACTAATGCTCGAATACCTAACTCTTAACATTCTCCATGAGTTTTGTTGTATATTTGAGTGTGCAGGAATTTTTAAAGCATGAGAAGAGGGAACGACTATGTCAACATCCAGCTTGGGGGAGGCACCTCCACATGTATCTAGATAAGTATTTCGTTTCCTTTCTTATTTAATTAAGTTTGGTATGCTAGTATCTAGAAAATAAAAAGATGCATAAATTAGAAAACAAAATAAAAAGTTTCCCAAACTCTACAAGTGAAAGTTCTGATCATGCAACACGCACACTAAGCAAGATGCTGCCAGCGTCTGCTATTAAAGATTCACTTCAAACTGCTAGCCAAAGAAAAACATGGGTGGCACAATCCGCAAATCACCATCTCAAGAGGTACGAACATCACGACCTCCATTGGGATGAGATGAAGCACCTAAGGAGTGAACAAGGTAAAAAATCCTATTCGGAGGACCCAAATCTCCAAATACCGCGCCATGGGGTAACACTTGGTAGTTATCTATATTTTCCTTTCTGCATCATATTTGAATTTTTTTAGCATATTTACTTTCTCTAAATAGCATAATTTAGTTGCATCTTGTTATTGCATTAGAAAAGAAAATAAAAATGGCATGCATTGCATATTAAATACTGAAGCCCCATGCTAATAGCTTTGAGGCATAAAACCCAAAAGCCTATCTGCTGTGGTGTCATAAAAATAAAAATATTATATTCATCATATTTATGATTCTCTACATTGGATACTAAAAATAAAAATACCAAAAATATATGAAGATCCTATTGCTAAAAAAATATATATTAAGAAGTTGTAGACACATGAAGCTAGGAGGTTTATGACTAACGCTTAACTAGTTCCACGAGCTTTGTTGTCTATTTGAGCTTCACAGAATTTGAAGGATCGACATCAGCAAGCAGACAGAAGGACAACTTGTACCATGCCAGAGTGCTGTCTCAACAGTCATCACTTTTCACTCTCCATCAGTAAAGCCACTCCTTCACTGTCTGTCTGCTACATCAGAAAGACTACGCAAACATCCAGCTTGGGGGAGAGCATCTCCCATTTATCCAGCTAAGTATTCCCTTACCTATCTATATTGATAAATAGATATATTGCTGCTAAAATATAAAACCCATAAAGAGATGGATACTCTTAGAAAACCAAATAAAGATTTCCCTAAAAATATTTTCTTTGTAATTTTAAGATTGCTAAATAAATATAGGGAGTGTGCAAAGAATTACCTTGTCTAAATAAACCCCTAGAATAAAAACTCTCAAATGGAAATGATGAATAGTTGCACTACCATGATTCTTAACAAGTACCTAGTTTTTGAACTTGAATTCCCTCAAGTTTTAGACATAATTATTCTGATTTGAGATTCGCTCTAAACCTTTGAACTTGTGGGTAGCAAATACTTGATCTAAGTCTAGGTAGTTGACTGATATGATATGGGAAGGTTTTGAGCTACTATTTGTCTTACTCCTAGAGATGCTAAGTTCTGGAGAATTTATCTTTTGAAAATTAAACTTGCTATATGATGAGTTTCTGTATGATGAGAGTTTAAATTCCTAACACAACCATACATTTATGCTTGCTAGAATAGAAAGCCTTACATTTATATTTACTGCTTGTGAGCATTGAGTGTGGTCAAGTTGTGTAGACCCTTTAGAACTGGTCATGTGGTTAAAATCAAGATCCACGTACACTCCACCTACATATGCTGCTTCTATCTTAGAAGTACGCAACCTTATCCATTTCACCTACACTACATCATGTACCATCCACACATATATACCCCACTCAAACCCACCAAGAAAATAGTTCTATTCCTATCCTAGGAGTAAACAACCCAAAAATATTCCTCTACCCATCATTCACCCTTGCTAGCCAAATAAAAGCTCCAAATATTTCCTAAACTACCTCTTGACAATTTATCCAAATAAGAGGCTTGGGTGCTCTCTAAAAAAAGAAGAAGAGAGAAAAGAAGAAGAAAGAGAAAAGAAAGAAAGAGGACAAATGTCCCACACAAAAAAAAATAGTAGAGCAGCCCAAGTTCTCTTCAAAGTCTTCAAAGTTTTAAAGAGAGGTATGCAATTTTCTCAAAGGAGCTACATCTAGGTATTCACCATTACTATTCTTTACCCCTTCGCTCCGTCTATCACTTATACACTGCACCACCATATTCAACCCATCACCTACCATGCACATGCACTTTTTGATTTGACTTTATAACCTGTTCCTCTGGATCCATGGTTTGACTATGCAATAAATGTTAGCAAGTATATGTTAGTTGTCTCCCAACCTATGAGCTCCACATAAGCATATTAGAAGTCGGAGAGGGCATTTACCATACCTAGTACCAAAAATACCACATATCTTGAGAGAAGAGGGAAGGCATATACAATCAATGCCTTGGTGAGGATCCAAAAATACCACAAATAAGAGATCTGAAAGAGTTATACACAGGAATCTCTGAGTTTTGTTTAAAAACCTAAAAACTCCAGAATAATAGTTGATCAAAGAGTTATAGACATGGTGCTTGACTTGACCTTTCTATCTTTCAACCACTCAAGACCCAAGTGACGGTTACAAGCCCCATGGTGGAAGGAGTAAGTTCTCATCATAATAATTTATTCTAACCAGAGGTAGAGTTCTTGTTTAAATACATGTGTACTGGTAAAGCATTATAACATTGTAGCAACTTCTGATCCATCATTGAGTTTAGCTTTGCTCAGGGATGAGCAAAGGTTAAGCTTGGGGGAGTTTGTTGACGGTAGATAACTCCTAATTTTAACCATCAATACCTCCTAATTTTAATCGTCAACTAAACATGAAAAAAGATCTAAATATAAATACCATCTAGAAATAGGGGTTATACTAATGGAATTTCATAAGTTTTGGTGAATGTCTATTTCTGGAGGGTGACAGCTGAAAAGAACCAAAGATGGTCCACATGTTAGATTTGTATAGAGAAAATGGCAAACACCAACTTTTCTATAATCTGGAAGGTTTGAGAAGGCTCCCGGCCAAAGGGGAGCCTGAACCGGCCCGGTGGCCGAGCGGGCGCCCAAGACCTCGGGCGGGGGGCCCGGCCAGCTGGACCAATCAGCTTCTGCCTTGCGGATCCTGCCTCCACCGCCTTTGAGGATGAATAATAACCATGTGTTTATGTCGATTTGATCCAAGGGCAGTGGTGCATTCTACAGGGCTATATAAACAGGGCCCCTGGCCCCTGGAGGAGGAGCCATTATTCATTATCTCATTGTGGAGATGAGAGGGCTCCCCTGAAGGATGCTCTCTCTCTCTCTCTCTCTCTCGAATTAGGGCTAGACTTTCCAATGTAGTAGATTAGTTCTAGTTTAGAGTTAGGGAGAGTGAAGCTGCGCTCCGGTTCTGGAGAAGTCTTCAGGGATTTGGTATGTCTTTGTATCTATTCTTTGCAAGATTTATGCTTTAATATATATTCATCTTCTCCATTTACTTTATGCCTTAAACTAGTTTGAGTAGTATAGTTGTTGCATCTTGGCATGGGATCTTTGGTCGTATTAGGTGCTCTAGTTATATCGTGTAATTAGAGTAGTGATCGATAGTGTAGACATGGTGTCTTGGCTATAGGTTGCCTGAGGTTGCGCCCAATCCAACGGATAGTTGTGGTAGCCCCCGAGGTGATAGCTGTGTTAGGCCTTTGTGTTCCACCATGTTCGGGTTGGTGTTTCGTAGAGCTTTTGGCAGCCTTCCCCCGACTATTTTCTTTCGGGAGTCGGAAAGGTACTGTTGCTCCAAAGTGTCATGTGTGTAACCATTATATCTACCCATACCCCAGTTACATAGAACCAAAGTAATAGAGAAGTGCATAGGAACCTCGATCTCTCCCGTTGTCCTCTCACTATAACTAGCTACTCATTTATTATAAATTCTCTTGTGTGCTATTATATATCCTATCATATCATTTATCCCTGCTTTAGTCTAGTTGGTTTACTAAGTTAGTAGATACATGATAGTGAGTTATTAGATTCTTTGACCCATGCTTCCCAGTGGTAAAATATAAATAATGATACCTGGAATACTCCCGGTTAAAATGCTGCAATGGTATTCTGTGCGCTTGCGGAATCGTCCATATTCTAACTGCACTTAATAAATACCAACAGCTCCCGAGATGGGTCATCCTCCCCCAGGTACTCATACATGGGCCTCACCCTCTACTTACATGGATGTACTCGGCGTGTCAGCCAAAATGTTGCTACATATGGCCTAGAGCAGGTGGTGGTGTCAATCAGCTTCAGCAACTCATGCACCTGCGCCATGTCACTGTGACTGCAGTGAGCTTCCCACTTGTCATTCTTCTCAGGGATGTAGACTACGTTAGACGGTACCAACTACTCCTACAGATCTTGGGTGGCATAAAACCACTTCCGATTCCAGTTCTTGGTCGGTGTGCTGTGTGGGATATCCAACCAGTGTGGCTTCATTCCATCCCGCAGATGAATATAATATCCTTCTGCTATTTCTGAGCCACCGGTCTTTGCCCCCTTCTTCCTCAGGCAGTAGAAGTTCCAAAACAGATTGAAGTGGAGAAGAATTCCCAAGAACATTTCACAATATGCAATGAAAATTGAGACTGTCAAGATGGAGTTGGGGTCCAGATTGCAAAGTGAAATCCCTCAATGGATGCACAAATCCCTTAAGAATTTGTGGACTGGCAACCCCAACCCTCGCATTACAAAATCTTCAAACATGACGAATTCTCCATGATCCAGTTGGGGAAATTTGTGATCTTTCATGGGCGGGCACCATACCTTCATCTCGGGGGTGGGTATCAATCCCCGCTTCAAGAGCCTGGTCAGGGATTCCCAGGTGCTGATCGACGGTGACCAGTACTTCTCGAGGTACTCTTCCTCGAACATTACTAGCTCGTCCACCACCGTCTTCTTTCGCTTCGCCTCTTGGCGCTTCCCCGCCTGCGTCGCCGCTTTATCTACCGCCTTTGTCAACTTCCTCTTGGGTGCCATAGCTTTGATTCAAGATTTAGCTGGTATAAAGGGGGTGGTTCAAGGAGAATTTGCTCAGATGTAGATTGAATCTGGAGTAGGGCGCGATGAGCGAAGCACTAAAACTACAGATGGCTTAGTGAGTGGGAGGAACTGAACCGTCACTGAAGCCAGATGCATGTTTATATCCTTAACCCTGATGTCTCTTTGACTTCTAGGGTTTGACTCCTGTCAATTTGCGGCCCAGCAACGGCTATGGGCTGTATCATTAAACCACAAGGCCCACCTTCCATTCGGCAGACTAGTCGATGGCTCAGGCCTCCAGTTGCCATGTGTCCCTCCACGCATTAGAGCTAGGGACTCGGCCAGACCATGTGCGTCCTTCTTTCAGCAGACCAGTCGACGGCTCAGGCCTCCTGTTGCCACGCGTCCCTCCATGCGTCAGAGCTGGGGACTCGGCCAGACCACTCAGCTAGACCACTTGCGTCCTTCATTTGGCAGACCAGTTGATGGCTCCGGCCTTCTGTTGCCATGTATCCCTCCACACGTCAGAGCTGGGGACTCGGCCAGACTACTTGGCCAGACCACGCGTGTCCTTCATTCGGCAGACCAGTCGACGGCTCAGGCCTCCTGTTGCCATCCGTCCCTCCATGCGTCAGAGATGGGGATTCGGCCAGACTACTTGGCCAGACCACTCGGCCAGACCACATGCATCCTTCATTTGGTAGACCAGTCGACGGCTCAGGCCTCCTGTTGCCACATGTCCCTCCATGCGTCAGGGCTGGGGACTCAGCCAGACTACTTGGCCAGACCACGCGCGTGTTTCCATCGGTAGACCAGTCGACGGCTCAGGTCTCCTATTGCCATATGTCCCTCCATGCATCAGGGCTAGGGACTCGGCCAAACTACTTGGCCAGACCATGCAGTCTTTCCATCGGCAGACCAGTCGACGACTCAGGCCTCCTGTTGCCACGTGTCCCTCCATGCGTCAGGGCTGGGGACTCGACCAGACTACTTGGCTAGACCACGTGCGTCTTTCCATCGGCAGACCAGTCGACCGCTCAGGCCTCCTGTTGTCATGTGTCCCTCCATGCGTCAGGGCTGGGGACTCGGCTAGACTACTTGGCCGGACCACGCGTGTCTTTCCATCGGCAGACCAGACGATGGCTCAGGCCTCCTGTTGCCATGTGTCCTTCTATGCTGGGAGCTGGGGACTTGGCCAGACAGTTCAGCCTGATCATCCTCAATGATCACTCGACATATCAGTCGACAGTTCAGGCCTCTTGGAGCCATGGGTTTCATCCTTCCAAGTGCCTGGGCTAGACCTCGGCTCGAGCATGGAGCGCATGATTCCTTCTTTTAAGCTTGACACAACATACTCATCTTTTATCAACCTTTGAGACTATGTGGGACCACGTCACCTCGCAGTGACTTTGGTCCTATCTCCTGATCCCCTCTGAGCAGATTGTACATGTTAGCATAACAGTGGATTAGCATTACGTGTTAACATGGGACCATGTCAGAATCATTTTTCTTTTTCTTCAAGAGCATCATGCAACCTTTCGGATTTGCACCATCAAGACGTAGTCAGCGATCAACTTCTCGATGTCAAGTTTCATTACTCAGACAAGGTCAAGACGGTGTACTCCTCAAGATTCATAATGATCGGGGACTAGCTGTGGGTGTATTAACCCCTATACCCTCACGTCTATCTTTGAGCCACACTTCCTGGAGGCCCGGATGACCAGTTCAAGCCCAAGAAGACACCACTAGGCGTGGTCGGTGGACTGCTCGGCAACTCAGAGGTGTCTTGCCACGCAAGGCAGTTTAGATAATAGGAAACTCATATCTTTCCTGGATATGTATGTTTGTAATTATCCTGTATCAAAATCTTAGGCTCTGTAATCCTACCCTCTGACTATATAAGGTGGGCAGGAGGAACCCTACAGGACCAACTTGTACTCATTGCAATACAATCCACAGAGACGCAGAACGTAGGGTATTACGCAATACATGGCCCGAATCTTTATAAATCTCTTTGTCCCGTCTTGCGTCATGCTCGATCGCTAGCCTTAGATTGCCCCACGCCTAAATAACCACCAAGGGTAGCCCCGTGGTGGACTGCCGACCAGCTTTCGTCAACAGCGAGGAAGTAGGGACCAGCGAGCGACCTGTGGATAGGCTCGGTGTGCTGATTCATGTTTTTTTCTTGATGTCAGACTCAGGAAAGGTCACAATAATCCAATACGGTTGCAATGACTGACTCGGTTGATAGGTTTTGCCTGTCTCAGTAAAGATTGTTGTAGTAGTGCATGTGTTCATCCCGTTGCAATGCCCGGGCATTTTTGCTAGTAATTTTAAAGAGCCAAAATTTTAGCCTAATTCTTGATCTGGTTATTTTTTCGTCTGGCCTTTTTGTCTTTTCTATCCGCCTTTTTCTGTACGCCACTTTTTCGCCTCCAAAGCTCATGTTCGAAACGAATTTGGAACGCATAGTGCAAACCAACTCTACTCAGAGTTCGTGTCCAAAACCAATTCCAAACTCCGAGGACACGAACATAAAAAACCAGGCACATAATTACACAAACAATATGATT
>DXKC01002572.1:0-18667 GCA_031170775.1 Cymbopogon citratus
CAATCTAGGATCGATAAGGAAAGTAATATCGACGGAGTCGAGCCATTCGTGGAAACAACGGATCCACAGGAAGTGCCTCCCGAGGAAGTTCCAAAAGACACAAGATTCGCTATTGAGCTTCCTGAATCTCTGGAGCCCCGATCATCCTTCCTGAAGGCAAGCCCCGGAGCATCATCCCGGTTTGCAATAACTTATTAACTTATTTACTGTTTTTGTTATGCTGTATTAAGTTTATAAGAGTTGGGTGAAATCGTTGCTGCATTATACCTTATTTACCCTGCTCTTTATATCCTGCCACATATATCCTTTGTGTTCGAGTCAATCAATTCTTAGTTGGCTTAGAACGGTAGAAGTCGGGTGATTAAGATCACCTGCGAGATATAGGTGATTACTATTGGTCGTGCCTGATGGTTCATGGGAATCATCCTCGTTGCTAAATTGACAGGGGCCCACGTGGTTGGCGTGGTGTTCCTTATGTACACTCGTGAGTGTAGCCCCTCATTGTCATGTTGAATTATGCCCTACACTTAAGTGGAAGGATAAGTCATTTCGACCCTAAAGCCGATAAACTAGTCGAGCCGGGAATGGATTCACCGTATTATATCATGGTAACGCGTTCCGCCGATAGCGGGGCGATCGGGAACAGATAGTAAGTCCTTTTTGCAAAAGGTAGTGAGTGGTTCCCGGTTATGGTGGCTCTATCCGTCCCGCGATTTGACCCGAATAGTGTGTTCGGTGACCTACATCTCGTTTGATCAACGAGTGCGGTTTGTGTAGGGAATACCCCCTCAGCTGAGTTGGAATCCGTTTCGAATCAAAAATTGTCCTTGGTTAGTGGACACTTGACGTGGGCAGCTAGATCACTATAAACCCCCTAATGTGATGATGTTGACAGGATGATTTGCTTCGGCACATTTGAAAAGTTGGTTTTAAATCACCTATTAGTTGATACTTATTTATGAATGTTATAAGGATAGTTCATCAATTAGTAAATAGGCTAATAACTTAATATTGATATTCACTAATCGTAGAAAGTAAGAAAATGCAAGTTTTGGCAAAAGGTCGGCCAAACCACTATAAAGCCTTCATATTCCTTGGAGTTATTTTATTTTAGTTTATGTCGGGTAAGTTTTGCTGAGTACATTCTTGTACTCAGGATTCTATCCTATGTTGTTTTGCAGATATTCAAGTAATGCATGTTGGTGTATCAATTATCTACCCCGTTGGGGATGATATTTAGATCATGGGCAAGGTCATTCAATATCTCGTCTTCTGCTTTTGTTGGGAAATGACTATATGTTGGCACTCGTATTCTAAATTAAATGTGTGGGAGATCTTCCGCTACAAAGATGGTTTTAAAACTATGGTATGTAATAAATGCTTTAAAGTTCATACTCCGATACTTCTGTTTGAATTACTTTGGAAATAATGTGACTTGTGAATGGTAACCCGCTGAATTATTACGATCCTTAACTGTAATTGTGGAAAAGTTTGAAATCTTTCGGGATTTCACGGACTACCGGGTTTATCGGATGTTAAGTACGGAGAACAATCGTGTCGGTGGTTGTTTTCTTTACTTAATTTCCTATAAATTGAGGCGGTTTTGTTACATCACCGCTGCTCCTCCGCCACCACCTGTTGGCCCTCCTCCCTCCACCCTCCTTCCTCCAACATATCGCCAGAGGCAGAGGAGCGGGGATCTATCGTTTTTCAATAAGTTTTTCCAGTAGGTCGAGTCTTTAGGGTTAGGTTCTCCCATGCCAAGGTTTGCTTCTAGTGAGAAAAGAAAAAGTGGTTGCGATAGCATCCGAACAGGCTATATGTTTTGATGATCAACTAATCGTGTCCCCTAATCCTATGTTGCACTCGTGACTCAGCGCCGCCGCTCCTCTGCTCCACCACCTGTTGGTCCCCCTCCATCCTTCCTCCGACATATCGCCGGAGGCTGAGGGATCGGGGATCATCGTTTTTCACTAAGTTTTTCCAGTAGGTCGAGTCTTTAGGGTTAGGGTCTCCATGCCAAGGTTCTTGGTTCTAGAGATTTATCTCTTCCTCCTCCTCTTTGGTAACATCGAGAGGATAGGATGAAATCGTTTTCTCCATGGCAGCTCCGTTGAAGATGATGGGCAACTGCTGTGTCAACATTCTCATTAACATGACGACATGGAGACCTTTATTTCCAGACAGTGACATCAAGGCGGAGATGATGCAGTCGCTATGGAATAATTTTGTACGGTCTCTTCTTCGTTTTATTGTGGTTAGATCTGCCACGATGAAGGACTATGAGAAAATATTTTCAAGATTAGTCTTTCTTATTCCAAGAAAAAGAAGGGAAACACTCAAAAGAAAAAGTTCCTCAGTTCTTCCTATAAAAATGTTGACCATCGTTTGTTGGACATCTATTCTCAGGTCTATTATTGTTGTCCAATGTTTACCTGTGCGGTCATCCATACTACAAAATATCTAACAAGTTAGGTTTTTAGTTGTGCTATTCACAGCGTGGATATTATTTTGTAATCTAGAGTGCTTGTAATAACGTATTGATTACCTAGCTCATATAATATAATTCTTATTTCAAGCATAAAAAAGAGTTTTTTAAGGAAAAAAAGGAGGCGGCCAATCTAAACTACTCCCTCTGCCCAAATAAAATGTCATTCTAGCGCTGAGCAGATGTCCCAATTAAAATGTCGTTTTAGAGTGGTCCCTGGCTATTCCTCTCCACCGTGCTAGGCTACGAGAGGCAGAGAAGTAAATATGGCAATAAGTACGTACCCGATGGGTATTTCTATTCCATACCCGCACCCGCCAGGATATATTTTACCCATCGGGTTCCCCGTGAACACGCACGGGTGCGAAATGTCACCCATACCCGTACCCGTGCGGGTAATCCTACCCGTCGGTAATCTGTACCCAATGATAAACCCGTAGAGACTAAATGAAATCTCAAATATGTCGCACCAATCAAACAAAGAGAGAAGTCAAGTCACGTAATGACATACAGTGCTGGAATGCAAAGATTTCAAAGCGGGATAGTTCCAAATTGTGAAGACCATGGATAAAAAAATACAAAAATGAAGGAAGATGGCAAATCATGCTAGTTGAAAAGATGTGGACTGCATGCTGCAGCATGGGGCTCGTCTGTGCGGATGGATTGCTTCCTTGCCGATGCGTGAGGCTGCGTAATGGAGCAGGTCTGTGCGAACCACAGCACGGAGAAGCTCCCTCACCGAGCACAAGGACAACGCGGAAGGCGACCGGGAGCTGAGGCCAGATCTAGCTTCCTTGATCCTCACATGAGGATGATTTGGGCGATGGTGTTGGAGAGGAGTGGACCATGGGAGTCCTGCTGCAGTTTCTTGCCACCAGCGCCATTGATGCAAGGAAGCGAGCATCGAGCTGCTGATCTGGTGGTGGCTCCGGTTGGTGTTGCTTGCACCTGTGGGGCTGTGTGCTTGCGGCGGCTGAGAGGTTGAGAGGGAAGGAGAGGTTAGAATGGGGCTAGGGTTACACAATGCGCCGGCAATATATATCTCAGTAGGTTTAGTTGGGCTGGCCCAATACTTGTATTATATGGGCCAAATTCATTAGGATATATGCGGGTTTTTTTCCCACGGGTATGCGGGTATAGGTAGCATACACCCCACACCCGTACCCGCCATACCTGATGGGTGGAGGATTTCTTCCATTAACATACCCGCGGGTAGAAATATTCATCCGTACCTGCATTTTTATCAAGTAAAACCCGTCGGATACTCGAATTTCGGGTATCCATAGCCATCTCTACAGAGAAGACAACACAGCCTAACTTGTGACGCTATAATTCCAAACGACTACTTGGACGGAGAGGGAGTATGCACCAACCCTCCGGTGGCCCGACGGGCCTAGGCCCTCCTTATAAAAAAACAACTACATGCCAAAAAAAAAAACCCCCGTGGGTTTAGCGAAGCCCAGCAACACCCCCTCGCGGTGTCAAGCAGCAAAGCGAAAGCACGTAGCCGCCCCCAAATCACGAGCTCCTCCTACCTCTACCTCCGGCCTCTTCGTCATCACCGCGCAGGCGCAGCCATCCCCATCCTCTCTTTCCCCTCAAATTCCCAACCCCACCCAGTCCAGATCTTCCCCCCGATCGCTACACCTCCGATGCTCCCGCCTCCTTCGCCTCTCCCTTCATAGCCGCGTCGCCACCGCCGCCGCCGCGAGGCGGCCGCTGCCTTTCTCCGCTCCCTTTGTATGGAAACGCGCAGCCGCAAGCGGGCGGAGGCCTCCTCTTCTTCTTCCGCGACCTCCTCCCCCCGCTCCTCCAAGCGCTCGCGGCCCAACCCTAACCCTAACCCTAGCCCTCCCGCCGCCTCCTCCCCCGCCGGCCCCAACGCAGTGCCGTTGCCACCACGAACCCGCCGCTCGGCCGCTGTCAACCCCCTCCCCGCGATGGACTCCTCGGGCGACAACAACTCTAATCCCAACCCGCCGCCGCGGCGCCGCGGCCGCTCCTCCAACGCAGATAAGGGTAAGGAGCAGCAGCAGCCGGAGCCCTCTCACAGCTCCCGAGTGCGCGAGGCCGAGCGCCTGCTGGGTTTAGGTTTCGAGGGCATTGAGGATGACGACGATGCGGGGTTCGGGGCTGGTGCCATCCCACACAGCCTGACTTCTGCGAGCTCAGCGCTCCAGGGGCTGCTTAGGAAGCTTGGTGCTGGCCTGGACGATATACTGCCGTCGTCAGCACTGTCAGCTGCAGCAGCAGCTGCAGCCGCGTCATCGTCATCAGCATCCGGACAACTGAGTGGGAGGATGAAGAAGATTCTTGCGGGGTTGCGTGCTGATGGTGAGGATGGGCGGCAGGTCGAGGCATTAACACAACTCTGTGAGATGCTGTCCATTGGCACAGAAGAGTCTCTTGGGGCATTCTCGGTGGACTCATTTGTCCCTGTCCTGGTCGGGCTGCTCAATCACGAGAGCAACCCAGACATCATGCTGCTCGCAGCACGAGCCCTAACTCACCTCTGTGATGTGCTGCCGTCTTCCTGCTCTGCAGTTGTGCATTACGGTGCCGTGCCTTGCTTTTGTGCCCGGCTTCTCACCATTGAATACATGGACTTGGCGGAGCAGGTATGCTCTACATCTATGCTGCTTATTTGTCATTTTGCTGCACCCCTTTAATTGATTTGTGGACATGGTTTTACCTTGAACTTCCTATGTTGGTGTGTAAACATTGCCTAGCCTTCCATTTGTTCCCTTTATAGTTTGGAATTGGTAATGGTTGGATATTAATACATTTATTCCTTAATTCCTCATTCTAATTGAACTCTTGGGTGTTGACGTGGTGCATATTGAAAGCTCTTGTTCAGAATGGTCCTTTTAACGCAATTGTGTTAAGTGTTAGGTTGTTTTTATAAATATTCCTATGTCCTGATCTACAGCTTCCACTCTATGGTAATCCATCTTAATCTCTCTCGGAAATTAGATTAGATGTTATTATTTTCGTAGTATTATTCTGGCACCTCTCTATCTTGATTATACGGCATGGTCATTCCTTACCTTTTCTTTCTTGGGGTATAATTAAAAGCGATGAAAATTGAATTTGATATAATCTCTTTGAAAATGTTACTCTAAATTATTTTCAATTCCTGTTTGCTGTCAAATTTAGTTGGATTTAGTACAACTGGTCATCAAGAAGGGTCAGCTACAGAAGTTCAAGTGATTATTTCAGTTTATAACTTTGTATTGTCTTAATTCTTCTGTGACACCTTTGACAAGGGTAGAGCTTTAGGTCCAACACGGGCCGTGCTCTCCCCCACCCTTCATGTTAGCAACTTCATAAAAGAACTGGAAGTATTTTGAGCTAAATCGCTAATGAAGCATGTAAACACGCTTTTGGAGACACTGAATTCATCTTCAAATCACTGCCATCTTCCCCTAACTTTGGCTGCAAGCTCTGCCACTGGTTTTCAATAGAACATTTTTTCTGGTTTTTACTGTTGTTTGGATGTCTAGAAATAATGCCTTCTCGTTTGAAATACTATGCATATGGATAATAGATGCATACATGTACAATCTCTTTGTATTTGCATGCATACTCTTGATGGTGGCCTAACATATATGATATGTTTCTTTTTATTTAGTCATTGCAAGCTCTTAAAAAAATTTCCCTCGAGCATCCAACTGCTTGCTTGCGGGCTGGTGCACTAATGGCAGTCCTATCATACCTTGACTTTTTCTCCACAGGTGTTCAGGTAATCACTCTGCCTATTCTAGATTTTTGCATCACAAAAAAACTATGTTTGTTTCTTATGCGTTACTTGTTTCTATTCTGTGCAGATGAACTATACTATTTATTCTTGTTATTTATTTTTATTGCTAACTGATGTTTTTGTTGATGGAATGCTTTCAGAGAGTTGCATTAGCTACAGCTGCTAATATGTGTCGGAAACTTCCTTCTGATGCATCAGATTTTGTAATGGAAGCGGTTCCACTTCTTACTAATCTACTGAACTATCATGATTCAAAAGTACAGTTGCTATTCCAAATGCTGATTTCCTTCATGATACCATCTATGTTTCAAATGCTGATGTTATGTTTTTCCCTGTTCCAGGTACTAGAGCATGCTTCTGTCTGCCTTACCCGTATCGCGGAAGCTTTTTCACCGTTTCCAGAAAAATTGGATGAGTTGTGCAATCATGGATTGGTTGCACAAGCTGCTAGCTTAGTATCTGTTAGCAACTTAGCAGGACAAGCATCCTTGGGTACATCGACATATACGGTACACTTTGTTTTTTCTCCTTTTTGTTACAATTATTTATTTTAGATCTCTTAAATTTATTCCATGCTTTCTTACAGGGTGTAATTCGTCTGCTCTCAATATGCGCAAGTGGATCACCTCTGGCAGCTAAAACGCTTCTCCTTCTTGGAATTAGTGGCACACTTAAAGATATCCTTTCAGGGTCTGGGTTGGTTGCTGGCACAACTGTGTCCCCTGCTTTAACAAGACCAGCTGATCAGGTTATTTTGCCTTTTCATAGGTGCACTTTAATGCTCCTTGGGTATCGTGTGTGCTTGGTATCTACGTTCGTTGTTTATCTTAACAAGCTAAGTATAAATTAATGAAACTTTTTGAGTGATAATTTTTTGTATTTCAGAGTTAAACATAACCTATGCTTCAGATAGCACTTTAAGCATTGATTACAAACCCAGGATATCATCTCTATTAACGCCCCCTTCGGCTCGGCTCTGGCTCCGGCTTTGCAAGGAGCTCTGCCAAACGGCCATCTAAAAAACTTTTCCTTGCATGGAGCCTTGAGGAGCCGGAGACAAGAAAAGTGCCATCTCTCAGCTTCTCACAAACTTGATACAAATTATTGCAGTGCCACTGGAGCCATTTTTGCCAAATGACCAAGAAGGCTTCAACTGGCCCTAATTATAAAGCCACACAATTAATTGCGCACAGTTCCCAACCTTACATGTCCCTCAATATAGCATTCTGTGCTCCACACATGCCTGAAAATCTTCCATGTTCTCTCTTCTACCACTGTGTGGTGCAGTGAGGAGGCTTAACTGTAGGAGTGCCTAATGAGTGCCATATGGCATCTTTACGAACAATGATACAGGAACAAGTGTCATCAGAGAAAAAAAAATTATATATATTTTTTTAAAACTTTGTTTTTGATGAAATGAAAAACCAAGCAAGTCCCATAACATGTGTTTCTAATAATGCAATTTGTTTTTAATCATAACCAAATATTACACTTTTAGTTTGTACAGTCAATATAGTCAATGTTCCTCTATGGCATGTCATTGTCTTTTCTTCAATGCGAGCATACTGTTCCCATGTTGAGCATTTGTGAACTTGATGTTATTCTATGTTGTATTCTTGGTACCCGAAGAATATATTACATTGGCACAGTTTCTGTTTGTGATAAATTGTCATCAATGTTAAATTTTAATGGATATTATAACTTGTAAAGCTACCGGCTTTTGGTAGTAGTTATAGATTATCACTACATGATCCATATGCAAATGATGCCATTATGTGTTTTTTGATATTATATGCAGATGAATGAGATCGTGAAGCTTGCAGATGAGTTGCTTCCTCCTCTGCCTGTTGGGACCATTTCTTTACCGATGTATTCCGATGTTCACATGAAAGGTTCTTCTGTAAAGAAATCCACTTCTAGTAAGCAGGGTGAGCATGGTACAACAGGAAATGAACTATCAGGTCGGGAGAAGTTATTGCGTGATCAGCCTGAACTTCTGCAGCAATTTGGTATGGACCTGTTACCTACCATGACACAGGTCAGTCTCCTGTCTTATTAGTGTTTTCTTTGATTTAATGGTAATGCTGATGTGGTAGTATGGCACATTGTTGCTATCATGTTGATGTGATTCTTAAGGACTTCAATATCTTGAACAGGTGTATGGCTCTAGCGTAAGTGGACCAATACGCCACAAGTGCTTATCTGTCATTGGAAAATTAATGTACTTTAGTTCAGCCGAGATGATCCAGTCTCTCCTTAGCACGACAAACATTTCCAGGTGCTAACACAAAACTTTGGAATCTTTCATTAAGTTATCTCATGTTATTAGAAACTGTCATGTGAATTCCAAATATTTTTTCAAGCTATTGACTTTTATATTAACCATTGCAGCTTTTTAGCTGGCATTTTAGCTTGGAAAGATCCACAAGTGCTGATACCTGCTCTTCAGATAGCAGAAGCTTTAATGGAAAAGCTTCCAGAGATATTTGTGAAGATGTTTGTGAGGGAAGGCGTTGTTCATGCTGTTGAGTCACTTATATGCCCAGAGTTCTCTGGTCAAGTGACTCCTCAAGTGTCACAGCTGGACAATCATGTGGATTCCATTACATCTTCGCAAAGTAGGCGTAACCGCCGTCGAAATAATGCTGTGAATACTGAAAACAACTTGCCTGATGGATCAAAAGGTTCCCATTCTGTGATTGCCAATTCACCACCAAGCACAGCTGAAGTTCCAAATAATAGTCTCCGTGCATTAGTAAGTAATCATGCAAGGTCATTTAAGGATAAGTATTTCCCTTCAGAGCCTGGCTCAAGTGACATTGCAGTTACTGATGATCTCCTTAAACTGAGGGCACTTTGTGCAAAACTGAATACAACAGCTGACACTATCAACACAAAAGCTAAAGGAAAATCAAAGGCTGTGGTAGGCAATAGCTTTGATGTGTTATGCAATATTGAGGAGCAATTAGATGGTATAATAGCTGAAATGTTGTCCGAGCTTAGCAAAGGGGATGGTGTTTCGACATTTGAGTTCATCGGAAGTGGAGTTGTTACAGCTTTGCTAACCTATCTGTCTTGTGGTACATTTGGGAGGGAAAAGGTGTCTGAAGCAAACATACCAAATTTGCGTCATCAAGCAGTCAGACGATACAAGGCATTTATATCTCTTGCCCTTCCAAATGATAAAAATGGGAATAAAACTCCTATGGCATTCCTAGTCAATAAACTGCAAAGTGCCCTCTCTTCGTTGGAACGTTTCCCAGTTGTGCTTAGCCATTCTGGAAGAGCGCCGACTTTGGGAGGATCCCGTGTGACGACAGGCTTGGGAGCTTTGTCACAGCCCTTCAAATTGCGTCTTTGTCGAGCGGCTGGTGAAAAGTCACTTAAGGATTATTCATCCAATATTGTTCTTATAGACCCATTAGCAAGTCTGGCAGCTGTTGAAGATTTTATTTGGCCTAGAGTCCAGCGCACTGAGCCAGTATCGAAGCCTCCAGCCTCATCTGCAAATAATTCTGAATCTGGAGCAGCAAGTTCCACAGCTTGTGTGCCTTCAATTCCACCAGGAGCTCAATCTGGCCGTCGGGCATCATTAAGATCACAGTCAGCTGCTACTAGTAATGCAGTTAAGAAGGATTATCAGGAGGGAAGCATGAACACATCAAAGGGAAAAGGAAAAGCTGTTCTTAAGTCGAGTTTGGATGAACCTAAAGGCCCACATACTAGGAATGCTGCACGAAGAAAAGCTGCTTCAGAGAAAGATGTTGAACTGAAGCCATCACATGGCCACAGCACTTCTGAGGTTAGATACTTGTGCATTCAGTATTATTTGCTATTTGCATAATATATGCTCTCATAGCTGACCTCTATTCCTAAGTTTGGTTTCAATTTCTGACTCTGGGACAGCTTGGTTGCAAATGTTTTTTAACAATGCCTTTTGTTGTTTACTCAGCTGACAAATGACTTCTGTAGTAATGTGTTAATGACATAACAGTATTGCAGCTATTTCGTCTTAGTATCCATAGTGTATTTAGTTTGATCACTACTTAGGTTTAGTATGTATGCAGAGGATTTCAAAGGGTTATATTGCAGAGACAAACAATGTACAGATTATATTATTATATTACTATATAAGTATAATATCATAAATGTATAGCAATGAAAATGTACTAAGCTGTGGCATTTGTGTGTACATTGCATTTGTATTATTATAGCTGAATAAGATATAAAAACTGAAGCAACAAAGACGAAAGTAGAAAATATGCCTGTTTCACTATAATTTAAAGTGATGTTATGTAATGACCTGACTACATTTTTATATATTAGATAGTATACTGAACTATATGATGGATACCCACAAATATGACATATGAGTTTATTTCTTTACTCTAAATAACAGATATTTTTGTATTTCATTTTTAAATATCTAAGGGAAGTTTTCAGGGCAAACAACTGTATGAATTATTGTTTGGACTAGCGTATGCATGCTAGTTTATCTGAATTTTAGAAACTAAACAGATCGAACGGCCTTCAACATATATTTATATTAAGTATTATACCTGCAGGATGAAGATCTTGATGTTTCTCCAGTTGAGATTGATGATGCTTTAATGCTTGATGATGACGACGAGGATGTCTCCGAGGATGAGGATGATGATCATGAGGCGGTAATATTTTTTTTTTCCATTTTGCTTATTACTACAAAGGATTGTATTTTGAGTGGACATGATTTGCAACTCTGTTTTTTGTTGAAATGTTCAGGTTCTCCGAGGGTCTCTTCCTTCTTGTGTTCCTGAGAGAGTGCATGATGTCAAATTGGGAGATGCTGATGATTCTAGTGCTGCCTCATTGGCAAATGATAACCAGGCACAGCCCTCATCTGGTTCCAGTACCAAAAATACTTCTGCCAGGGGATTGGATGCTGCTGAATTTAGAAATCCAAGCACATTTGGTTCACGGGGTGCCATGTCGTTTGCTGCAGCTGCAATGGCTGGATTAACTTCAGTAGGTAGTCGTGGTATTAGAGGTAGCCGAGATCGCAATGGCCTTCCATTGGGTGGTCGTACAACTGAGCATCATAACAAATTGATATTTACAGCTGGTGGGAAGCAGCTTAACAAACATTTGACTGTATATCAAGCTGTTCAAAGGCAAGTAGTTCATGATGAGGATGATGAAGATCGGTTAGGTGGATCTGATTTACCTGATGATGGTAACCACTTCTGGGGTGATGTATTCACTATAACATATCAGAAGGCTGATAACACAGCGGAGAAGGGGTCTGTTGGAGGTTCAGCTTCAGTGCCAAAACCTTCCAAATCGGATTCTTGCAGAACTTTATCTGAAAAATCGTGTGCTTCTCTTCTTGATAGTATTTTGCAAGGAGAGCTTCCCTGCGATTTAGAGAAATCAAACCAAACCTACAATATCTTGTCACTATTACGTGTTTTGGAGGGCTTGAATCAGTTATCTCCTCGTCTGAAACTGCAGGCAACCTGTGATGATTTTGCTGAAGGAAAAGTTGCTACGTTGGATGGGCTATATGATGTTGGAGCTAAGGTACCCTCAGAGGAGTTTGTCAACAGTAAGATGACCCCAAAACTTGCTCGGCAAATTCAGGATGTTCTTGCACTGTGTAGTGGCAGTTTACCATCTTGGTGTTATCAGCTGACGAAAGCTTGCCCTTTCCTGTTTCCTTTTGAAACACGAAGACAATACTTCTATTCCACAGCTTTTGGGTTGTCTCGTGCACTGCATCGTCTTCAGCAACAACCGGGTGATAATAATAACACTGCTTTTGAAAGAGAAGTCAGGGTTGGTAGACTGCAACGCCAGAAAGTCCGTGTTTCTCGTAACCGTATCTTGGATTCTGCGGCTAAAGTTATGGAGATGTTCTCTAATCAGAAGGCTGTCCTAGAAGTTGAATACTTTGGTGAAGTTGGAACTGGACTTGGTCCAACTTTGGAGTTTTATACTCTCTTAAGCCGTGAACTGCAAAGGGTTGACTTAGGATTATGGAGATCTCATTCTCCAGACGATTCTGGCATGCAAATTGATGGAAATGTTGATAATTTAACAGATGAAAAGCGTGATTCAGAATCATTTGTTGAGAGCAGGAACATAGTACAAGCACCTCTTGGTTTATTTCCTCAGCCTTGGCCACCTAGTGCTGCTGCATCAGAAGGTAGCAAATTCTTCAAAGTTGTTGAGTACTTCCGCTTAGTTGGTCGAACGATGGCAAAAGCATTGCAAGATGGAAGGCTTCTCGATTTGCCTTTGTCGACAGCATTTTACAAACTTTTGCTTGGACAAGTAAGCATGAGACCCCTTGAGCCAGATTCATTTTATATTTTATTTTATAACTTCTGTTTTCTGTTAGCACTTAACTTTCTATGTATGCCTTTCCCTTGTTAACTTTCAAATTTGCTTCAATAGGAACTTGATTTGTATGATATATTATCTTTTGATACCGATTTCGGAAAGACACTGCAAGAACTGCAAATTCTCGTTGCACGTAAACAATTTCTTGAGTCCTGCTCTAGTGAGAGCCAAAATATAGAAGAATTGTGCTTCCGAGGTGCTCCCATTGAAGATTTATGTTTGGACTTCACTCTTCCGGGCTATCCTGATTATGTTCTCAAGGAAGGTGGAGAGAATGCAGTGGTAAGTGATGTGGTGGCCTAGGCGCCCCCACCCCCCCTCTCTTCAGTGTTGCTGCAGAATACTTATATTGTTATCCGCCTTTGTAGGTCAACATTTATAACTTAGAAGAGTATATTTCTTTGGTTGTGGATGCTACTGTTAAGACTGGAATAATGCGGCAAGTAGAGGCATTGAAGGCCGGATTCAATCAGGTATGTTGATTCACGGGTTATTTCTGTTAATCTATGATCGTAGCTAAGCACTTTTATTTATTTTTCGAAAAAAAATATTCATTGTATATTTGCCGCTTCAGGTGTTTGACATATCATCACTCCAAATATTTTCTCCTCAAGAACTTGATTATCTTATTTGTGGTCGCCGTGAACTTTGGGAGGTATTGCTTCTGTGCTGTCATTCTTATGTTGTACTTCCTCTGTCCCAGAATGATAAGTGTATTTTGTACACGAAAAAGTCAAGTTTTACAAACTTTGACCAACATTTATATACAAGTTTAGGACATAAAACTCACATCAATAAATTTATATTCAAAGTGTCTCTAAGATTGACATTAATTGTTTAGCTGATGAAAACATATTGCAAGAGAAATTAATGGTCAATATTTTGTTTGAGTTTTCCCTGATCAAAATACACTTAATATTTCGGGATGAATGGAGTAGTTATTTTGTCTTATTCTGAACAATTTCACATCATGCAGCCGGAAACACTGCCTGAACATATAAAATTCGACCATGGTTATACCTCCAAGAGTCCTGCAATTATCAATGTAAGTTTCCCTGCTTCTTTGTGTTTCATTTGTAAGTTCTATTAGTTTATTTTGGATGTTTCTGCTGTGCTGTTTTGCAGTTTCTTGAGATCATGGCAGAATTTACTCCTGAGCAGCAACATGCTTTCTGCCAGTTCGTGACTGGTGCTCCTCGGCTTCCACCTGGGGGTTTGGCTGCCCTAAATCCTAAGTTGACTATTGTTAGGAAGGTAAGTTGGTTATCTTTGTTAACATTTCTACTTTATGGTTGACATGCCTACCCACATATTATTGAACCTTTGAATTTTGTTTGAATTCCAGCACTCATCTGTGGCAAATAATACTTCAAATCCAACTGGAGCAACAGAGTCTGCAGATGATGATTTGCCCAGTGTCATGACTTGTGCTAACTATCTTAAACTGCCACCATACTCCACCAAGGTATGCTTCTTTCTGCTTTTTGGTGAACTGTGGTTATATCACCTGTGTTCTCTTGGAAATCTAGGATTCAGAAACCCTGTCACCAAAGAATTACTTGACCGGCCTTTATAGTAACTGGTAACTGTGTTCAACTTAGGAAGTGGAAACTAAAATTTAATATGGTCAGCACCTTAGAGCATCTTCAACAGTTTGTCACTCAGCTTTCCCATCCTTGATTTTTTTAGCAAAACAATAAAAAACACTCCAAACAGTTTGGCATCTTGCTTCCCATTTTTGCCAACTTGCTAAAAATCGCTCTCCAGCGTGCATATATGTGCGCGTGATTCGCGCGCACATCAGCCTTCCACGCTGCTGTTCGTGGGTCATGGCTGACAAAAATGACCTCTGCTCCTGCCATCTGCCGGCCGGCGTGTGTAGTACTGCTGCTGCCTGATTGTGCGCTTGCGTGGTACTCCTTCTTGTGCATAGTACTACTGGCTGGCTGCTTGTCTAATTGATGCTGCTGCTAGTGGCCGGCAGATGCTGCTGCTGTCCATGTCCCCTCGTGCTGCTCCTTCAAAACAAGCAAGCATAGCAGTAAACCGGCGTCCTTCATGCGCGCACGACAAGTGTTTGGCGTGGAAAAAAGTTCCCGATGAAAAAAAGCTTGTGGGCCTTCCTTTTTTATTTTGGGAAGTAAAATATGCTATACTCTTGGAGATGGACTCTTTTTCTCCGCCCCCATATTATTTTGGGAGTTGACAAACAACATGATTTGGGAAACAAAAAATAGCAAACTGTTCAAGATGACCAGTGACTCAAGTTAGAATAATTATTTTGTTAGTTTAAATTCAACATAGCATATACCACATTGTTTGAACTTTTATTGATGCATGCTGTTTTTTTTTTCCTAAAGAAAATATTTACAGTGCTACTCGTGCAAGTGTGCCCGTAGCCTTGTTACCAGTACCTTCCATCTGAAAATTGTGTGCTGTTGTTGGAACTTGCAGGCTATCATGTTAAAGAAACTGCTTTATGCGATCAACGAAGGCCAAGGGTCATTTGATCTTTCGTGAAGCTCAACACTAACATAGATATTGATCAACCGATAAATTTGTGTCATTGTTATATGTTACCCAGAGTTAGTTTCTTCCTCATGTATGACATAGGTTAAAGTCAGGTCTCCATAGTCCCACCTTAGGTTTCGATGCTGTGTGCCTTTGGGTGTGGATATCTATATTCGCTCCTTTTTTCCTTTGGTTGTATATTCTTGCGGATCTTTATAGTGAATAATAGTAATAAATTGTTTTGCACTCCATACTACGCTCCTTGTAATCATCAACGACTGAGAGTAATGTGGATGCTGCCTGCGTCCGCCCAGGCCCAGCTCTGAAGCCTTCATCAGGCCGCCAAACTTCGGTAGATTGTTTCGGTGGTTGCTGCCCCACGCGAATCGGCTGGTTAGGGGCCCATAAAACTTCTCATTGGAATTTCAGGGCTAGCCAAAATCGTGGTAGTTATGTGCTGAAGCCTTTTCAGCTTTGTTGAAGAAGGGAGAGGAAGATGGGTTGATTAGTGGAGTAAAAGTTTGCAACGAGGCTCCTAGCATTTCTCACCTGTTATTTACCAATGACTTTATAATTTTGATTCATGCAAATGAAGGGGGCTAGGTGGACCTGCAGAATATACTCCAGAGGTATGAGGCTTGTTCTGGACAGGTCATCAACAAGGCAAAATCGGCCATTCTCTTAGCAAGAATGTGGATTCAGATAAAAGGAAAACTGTGTGTGATCTGCTACAAGTCACAAAAGAGACGATGAATGAAAGATACTTGGGACTACCAGTGCATATAGGCATGTCAAAAATGAAAACTTTTGGGTATCTAAAGGATAGAATGTGGAAAAGAATACAGGAGTGGAATGAAAAATTCCTTTCATGGGCAGGAAAGGAGATCATGATAAAGGCAGTGGCTCAAGCAATCCCAACATTCACTATGGGGTGCTATGACCCACAAAAACTTTGTGTGACCAGATTGGGGCCATGATCTGTCATTTTTGGTGGAACCACCTGGAAGAAAAACATAAAATACATTGGCTGAGCAAGGACCGAATGACTAAGCCTAAGGAAGAGGGAGGGCTAGGTTTCAGAGATATCCACTTGTTCAACAAGGCGATGCTATCCAAGCAAGCGTGGCGACTATGGACACATCCGGAATCTCTCTGCTCGAGTTTTGAAGGCAAAATATTTTGCAAACTCAACTATATTGGAGGCGGAACCAAAAGCAGGTATGTTGTATACATGGTGAAGTATCCTGATGGGGTTGGAGGTTCTGAAAAAGGGCATAATATGGAGAATTGGAGACGGTGAGGGTATCAACATATGGTTTGATCCCTGGATCTCGAGGGATTGCACCAGGAAACCTATGACACCCCGAGGCCGGCTCATTATGACTGAAGTGGCCGAGCTCATCGATCCATACACGGGAGGTTGGGACGAGGAGTTGATCAGGGACACGTTCTGGGAGGATGATGTAAATCTGATTCTTGCCCTCACTATACATCAAGGCCGAAACAATGCACTAGCCTGGCATTTTGACAAACACGGTGTATTTAGCATGAAGAGTGCTTACAAAGTGGCTCGTAATGATCTTGTCAGGAATATCGATGGCGGATACCAAGATAATAGTGCCAACAGTCCTGACAGCATTTGGAAGGCGATATGGAACATCAAGTGTCCAGGTAAAATTAAACACTTTCTGTGGCGAATTTCACATAACAGCCATCCCCTTCGATGCAATCTCATCAGAAAAGGCATGGATATGGACACAAGATGCCCAGTATGCAATCATCTTGGTGAAGATGGCGGTCACCTCTTCTTCAAATGCAGTATGGCGTCTAAGGTGTGGTGGCTGCTCGGTCTGGAGAATGAGCGTGTTGAACTAGCTACGATGAGATCGCCTATAGATGTGGTTGAATCAATCCTAAAAGCAATGAATCGCCTATAGATACGGGCGCAGGGGGCAGCGGCGCTTCCCTTCCCCTCTGCTCGTCCCCTCCTTCCTGATGGTGGCCGCTTGGCGGCGGGGGCTGGGGCTCGTGCTGGCGTTGGGGGGCGGTCTCCGTCTATGCCGTCCCTTCCCCATGTCCCTGTCCTCCGTCGCGGGGCGTTCGTTGGAAGGACGGAGGCTTTGGCGTCCACGGTGGTACTGGAACGGGACCTTGCCTCGGTTCTGGTATCTTGTGGGCAGGGCGACGTGCGCGGCTGGTGGATGTGCACGACGGCGGGAAAGTGGTCTTCGGCAGGGGTTTGAAGGCGGGGTGCTGGCGCAGCTTTGCGGCTGCTTGCGTGGCCGGCGCGTCGACTCCCGGTGTGGCTTATGTAGGTTGTCTGGCGACGACGGATTTGGTTCCTGGCGGGGCCCCGACATCTTGATCGACGCCTGTGTTGCGGGTTCTTTGGGCGGGGGCCTGGCGACAGCGACACCTGCGGGTGCCGTTTCCCTGTTGAGGGCATCACATTCCCAACACTTTCCACGGGTGAAAACCCAGTCTTGTCATGGACGAGCGACAACGGCGCTTGGGCGTCGTGACCCTCTTGAGGGCGTCGTTGTGGAGTTCGGCGCGGTAGGGACATCTCGGGCAGGGCTAGCTCATCGTTTCTGCCGTTGTGTTGCGCAGTTGGTGGCAGTGGTGGAGTAGACGTAGTTTTGTTTTAGTCTTTTATTTTTTAGTTGCTTTTTGCTCTGTGGTGAGCTTCTAGTGGAGTTCAGTAGAGGCTTGTGTCGACGACCCAATACGACCGAGTTCTCAGTGGTGTGAAGTGGTTGCCTATGTCGATGACCCAATCCGACCGAGGTTACTGGCTTGTGTCGATGTCCCAATCCGACCAAGGAGTGAGCTGAGTGGGCGTCAATATGGCGCGAGTTGTGAGTGGACGCTAGTTGTGGCGGAAGTTGAGTTGACTTGTTACGTAGGTGTGCAGTCAGAGTAGGATACCCTCCACATTTGTATGGTTTTTCTGGCCCCTTTCCAGTCAAAAAACTGAGCTGGCATTTACCTTTTCCTTTATTAGTCTAATAAAAATTACGGCAAAGCTTTTGCCATAATTTCAAAAAACCATCGGATCTGAATAGCCGGCCTAGTATCTAATTACAAATACGGTCAGACTTCTCTCCGCACTGCATTGACGCGCACCAAACGCTATTGAATACGGTACTTCACTTGACACAACACACACACACACACGAGGTTTTCGGCGCTTCATCCACATGATAGATAGATAGGCACGAGACAGAGTCACACAGCCGTGCCGGCCACGACAGCTGAAGTGGAAAATTCCGGCTCCTCTTGTCTTGCTTTCAGGTACCCGGAAGGCAGGAAGCGGCTGCAAATATTACTAACGTGCGACCCGCCGCTGCGTCCTGCGTAAAATGACAGATCGCTTATCATCAGCGGTCGTTGTCACGTACTAGCTGGTAGGATCAGTCGGCCGCGCCATTGCCATGTACTCTCTCCGTCTCAAAATAAGTGTTATTCTCGCTTCTCGAGAAAATCACGTTTTCAAAATGCCGGCAATTATATATTAAAATATATAA
>DXKC01002579.1:0-19186 GCA_031170775.1 Cymbopogon citratus
TCTTTTATACTTCATACAAGCATATGTTTGATATTGAGACTTTTTTATAATCTTTTGATATATTTTTTGCATTTATTTTATTTACTTGCATTTTATTGAAAATGGTAAATTTGAACTACAGGTGCATGAAATAATGATATGTAACCATTCAAAAAATAATATTCATGTTTTCAGTGTATTTTTATATCGTATCTAGAAAGTCACGTGAAAGTTTGCAGGTATTATTCAAACATGACCACCCACATTTGAGAAAAGAGTTTTTTAATTATATAAAATGCAAACGAAGTCCAAAAATCACGAAACTTGACGAGGTGTCATGTCATCGCATGTAGAGATGGTGATAAAAAATTGAGAACATTTCGAGCATGTTGCGATGTCGGATGCCTAAAACCTAGATATCTCCCATTTGATCACAAGCGAGATGTGTGGGAGATGTCTCGGTTTTCGTCATTGGATGTCACAACTTGCTCAAAATGCTCTCAATTTTTTACCACAGTCTCTACATGTGATGAAACGACACATCGACAAATTTCATGTTTTTCGGACTTCGTTTGCATTTTATATAATTAAAAGCCACCCCGACCCCAAGCGGTTCCCCGTGTTTCGCGAACAAGGTGTTCAGAATTTTTTGTGAGTTTCAGGATACGGCCTCAAAATGGACTCCACAACATGAATATCATTTTTTGAATGGCTATATTTTATTATTTTATACACTTGCAGTTCAAATTTACTTTTTTAAATAAAATGCAAGTAAACAAAGTAAATGCAAAAAAAATATAGAAAAATGTTATAAAAAATCCGAAATTGGAACATGGGCTTGTATGCAATATGCAAGGACTTCAGAAAAAATTTGAAATCAAAATACAAAAAAATAAAAATTTCTTTGCCGAGTGTCATGGTAGACACTAGGCAAATATGGCCTTTGCCGAGTGACTGGACCTGACACTCGGCAAAGCAGGACTCTTTGCCGAGTGCCTCCCTTGGGCACTCGGCAAAGAAATTCTCAAAAAATAAATAAAAAATCTTTGCCGAGTGTTGATGTCGAGCACTCGGCAAAACTTTAACGGATGAAAGCCTACCGTCACCCTGAGATCAAATTTGCCGAGTTTTGGTCTTTGCCGGGCGCCGGGCACTCGGCAAATCCTGTGCTGTCCTTTGCGGGGTGTCTGGCACTCGGCAAAGCCTGTTTTACCGAGTGTCGGCCTTTGCCGAGTGCGGCACTCGGCAAAGACAGTCTTTGCCGAGTGCCCGTGGTTTGACGCTCGGCAAAGAGTCTGGCACTCGGCGAATCAGCTGCCTCCCGTAGTGTGGAGCCATGGAGGTCGTTGGTGTGACTTGAGTGCCTCCAAAGCCATGCCTGGGAACTGCGGTAGGTGCCACAAAGAACAACATTGGTGATTGGACTTTCTTGTGCCAGACCTTCCCCTTATCTCCGTGATTAGCTTTACTCTGTGCTAGACAATACCTGAGTGCATGTTCAATTGTTTAGTTTAGCTTTTTTTATTTATTTTTTATGCGGAGCATGAAACCAATTCTTTGTCGCATCTATCTGTAGGCAGCAATAACTTCAATGGGAAGTATTACTGACTCGTTAAGACATAGCAACGAAAATTCAGTCGCAGGACCTCCTCAGTTTGAGGTGAGCAGTGGAACTGATGGTAGCATGGCGGGTCTGGTTATTAAAAAGTAACCATTCACACAAGTATATAGTGTATTTAATTGCTCTGATTTGTTAAAAGATAGCTCACAATAGCTTTGTTGCTATTAATGGATGGTAACTTGTTTGGTCAGTCAAAAAATTGTAACAATGAGGATTCTGTTATGTTTGCCTTTGTTTTTCTTCTACATTCACTTCTATACAGATTATGGTCTTATGGGTGATATTTAGCTTTACGTAGACATTTCTTGAATTTAGTTATGTCAGACTACTAGGCTGCTCAAGTTGTTAACTGAAATCAAGTCATTTGTGTGGTTGGCCATGAGAATGAGAGGAGACTGCAGCCAATGAACTTGAAACTTGTTGTTAGGAAGGTTGGATAAATTGGATTAGAATTGAATAAAATAAAGATTTACATGAAGAGGCAAAGAATCCCTTTTATTGTTTATTTATCTTACACTCTATAGCTTGAGCAATATTTGCATGTCTAAAATGGTATTGATCACTTCGTTCATGTATGCTATCTATGATTCATTGGTCCCTGTTTATTGGAATCTGCAAAATAAATCATAGTTTTGTTGTATGATGACACCGTTAATTTCTTTATAGGCTGCCCTGTCCACTTTACATTGATGTCTTGTTTTTTCAACCCAGCCGGAAGTGGCCGGTTTAGTCTGGTTACTGTGGTTTGTAGAGGGCACAGCTGCGCACATTAAACTCGATTGTTTCTTCAGTTTGCTGCTGGACAGAACACCGCTTCTCATATTCCTATAGCAATTCATGTGATGCTACTCACTCATAACAATTAGTGCAACCTAGAAAGAACGGTAGCAAGTGGTTGGCCATTCATTTTTAGGACCAACAAGGCAACAACAGTACACCTATAGAAGTCTGCTCAAAATCTTCTTGGTTTTTGTGCTTCCTGCTTTTTTTTTGTGGTTTCAGCAACAGATGTACCTTGGTTACAGGTACTATATGTTGCATTGGAGCTGTGTTGCCCTGGTCCTTGGAACTGCCATCGATCAGATCAGAGAGGAGGGGCAGGAGGGGCAACAAAGATGGAGGCAAGAAGGAAGGAATACGTTGTAGCTCTGTTTCTCTGTGGTCCTCGCTACTGCTGCTGAAACCTACCAACTGTCGACTCTAAATGAAAATTTTCAGCTTAATGTTTCAGGAAGTCTGATTTCATTTTTTTTTGCATATGAACAAAACAATGTTTGGAACTGAGAGCTTCCATGTTTCCCTGCATTTTGATTCCTTGCTTTGAGCTTCAAAATGATCTGATGAAATGATCAGTTGTCCTGATTCCAGAACATATGATGTTTGGGTAGCTCCAGAATTTACTGATTGGCATGGCTTCAGCTTTACATAAATATTTCCCATCCACATTGCTTCTCCTTTGCTGCTACTCTATATTATTTACTGAGTAGCTCTAGAATTATTTCATGATGATTGTATTTGCTAAATCAATGGCTTGTTGCTCCAGTATTTTCATCACAAAAATTTATAGATAGTCAATAACATTGACAACTTCGCTGGCATCAATTATTAGTGCCAATTCATAGCCAACCAACTATGACATTTTGCAGCAAAAAGACATATAGGACTGCCCTGCTTTGCTTGTGGTTCTAAAGGAATGCTCAGCAAGGATTCAGAAGTGGAGATGTCCCAGAGTGAAAGAAGTTGACAGAGTCCCTCCTGTGTTCGGTCAGTAATGCATTTTCTCTAGGAATGTCATTCTGCTACTGCAATTTTCTCTTGAGAACAGTACCGTTCAGCATTGAGGTCATTGAGTTTTCTCCGCTTTTAGTTTTCAAGGCCGCTGCGAGAGGACTGATTGACATGGAGCGTTTCTGAATGAATTTGGGCATTTGTTCTTGGTGCAATAAGTGGAGATTGAGAAAGGTTTATCTATCCTTTATTCAATGTTTAGGAATCATGACTTCATGACTAGGATTGTGTCCTTAGTGGTTAGTGCTTTGCGATCCTTTTATTTTTGTGGTACACCTTTTGCTTGTTATATACTTTTATTAATTCTTATGACCTACCTTCATTGCGGACGTCTGGTGAAAGATGCAGATCCAAGTTCTTAACTGTATATGGACATCACAAATGGTGAATAGGTTAACCATGTTTGAACGCCATCTGTGCCTGCCTTGCAGCCTTGTTCTTAAGCTATCACGATCGGCGACGACGACGGACGTCGGCGAGAGAAGGGAGGAGGAGATGGTGCACGCTTGCTGTGTGTGCATGGTACGCCACAAGGGTGCAGCCTTCACCCCCCACAGCCACACACCTTCTGCCACCTCTGCTCCCGCGAGCTTTGGGACAGCAGTGGCAACTGCCCGCTCTGCAATTGTTTCATCCAGGAGATCTTCGACATCATCTCATTGATTATTCAAGTATGTTTGTAAGTTGTAATAAAATGGTATATATATAGTATTACGAAATGTATAGGCATTGTAAAATGTGTTACATACAGATTGTAAGTGAGGAAGAAATGCTTACAAGTAAATGTGTTACATACAGATTGTAAATGGTTACATCCAGGAGATCTTCGACATCATCTCATTGATTATTCTATAGTTTTGCCAGCGCTACAGTTTAGGAATCCGATGGCTATGAAATTTGAAAATGTGTGAAAGAAAGCTGAGATGGAGAGACTTGGTTCTAGACTTCCAGGGTCTTAAATTCAGCCAAGAACTCTGACTTGTGACGCGATGCTCTCCGTGACTGTTAATTTTGCAAACCTTGCTTTTTTTGATGAAATGTGATGTTAATGTTGGTATTTAATTTCATATTATTGTTATCTGATCCTGCGATCCTAATATTTTTAGTATAAAAGTTTAGTTGTCCTGTAGCAACGCACGGGCACGATACTAGTGAGATATAAAGAATGATGATTGCGGAAGAAATGTATATAGAGAAAAGAATCTTGATGACTAGGACGGATAGAGAATGAATTTAGAGAATGATAAGTGCGGATAGCCTGATTACCGGTGGCACAGACTGAGCAGGTTGGGCACATGTACTTTAGGAGGTGTGCTAAATATTTTAGAAAAAAAAACACCCTATAACAACTTCGCCAAATTATATAATCAACATTAGGAAAAATGAACGAGAATCTAGTTCTGAGTGACGAGAGGTATGCTAAGTTACCGGCAAGAAGCTGCCAACCTATGAACCCATCACCCACTGATCTCACAGATCAATCGAGGGCTTGGGGACTATTATCCATGGTCGGGTACGCTCACGGTACCCTCTAGAAAGAGTTGCGGTTGAGAGCCCGGCGAGCACTCCTATGACCACTGCTCGTGCTTGGTGGCTGGCCAAAGCCTAGACTGTCGAGCAATGGCAGCCCGAGCTTAACTCCAACCTAGCCCCAACCCAAGCCAGTGCTTAGGCGGCGAACCAACGTCTCGAGCCACGATCAACCTACTTGGGGTTTTCTAAGACGAAGGTAACAACACACCTTGGTAAGTTGGTATGATGCTCACCTGATTGCTGACATCATGCTTATACATACTTATGTGATGAGTTTGAATAAACTATACATTATGGCAAAAATGTGGAAACATTACAAACTTCTATGCAAACCATTGTTCTCTAGCACTTCAAAATTCAAATTTGAATATTCAAACTCATAAATAGAGATAGCTCAACTGTAATGAATTAAAAAAAAGTATTGAAGAAAGAACTACATCAGTAGAGGACAGCGACGAACGCTATAAATGGGATCTATATACTCGAGATGTCAGTGGAGCTACAAATATACTCCCTCAGTCCCAATGAATATGCAATTATAAGAAGCGTGTCATTCAAATTATATCAGCTTTGACTAAGTTTATAGAAAAAAATATTAGCATTTATTTCTTGAAATAAATCTATTATGAAAATATATTTCATAACTGATCTAATAATACTTATTTTGTCTCGTAAATGTTAGTAGTTCTTATATAATTTAAGTCATACATGTTAATATTTTTTATATATTTTAGTCAAATTCGCGATGTTTGATTCCTCTGGATGTGAGAATTGCATATTCATTGGAACGGAGGGAGTATAAGCTAGGACAAACTCAACATATATTTATTATAATGAAGTACAAATTGGAATTAAAATTCAAATCACACTCTTTCTGGTACAATGTTTTGTGACCTCTCTTTCTAGTACAAATTAGAAGCAACAGGAACATAATTCAAATCACAGATCACCTAATTATTTTGGTATAAAATTATTGTAAGGTTTGGCCTTGAGCCAGAGCATGGATTTCCTTTTTAACGTTACACCAAAGGTCTCTGACATATCAAAATCTTCCAACTTGTCACCATTTGGCAGATCCCAATCAAAATGGTACAAAAGGCTAGCAAGTGCTAGCTCTAGGTTGGCTAGTCCAAGTATGATGCCAGGGCATATTCTTCTGCCGCCCCCAAATGGAGTGAACTCAAAGTCATTACCCCTAAAATCGATACCACTGCTTTCAAATCTTTCTGGCCTGAATTCATCTCCATCATGCCATATTTTCTTGTCCCTTGCTATTGCCCAAACATTCAAAACCACCTTGGTTCCTTTTGGCACGTCATAACCCATAACCTGACAAGACTCACGACATTCTCGAGGCACGAGTGGTGCTGGCACATGCAACCGTAAAGTCTCCTTGATCACCAGTTGTAGATATCTTAACTTGACTAAATCACCTTCAGTTAACCTGTCTTTTCCTTCGAAGGTCTCTCTCACCTCTGACTGGGCTTTATGCATGAGTTGTGGATTCTTAACAAGTTCCGACATTGCCCATACTAGAACAGTCGATGACGTTTCACTTCCGGCGGAGAAAAGATCCTAGAATGGAATCTTACAGTTACAAAATGTAAACAAATCGATAATGCCACACTATCTAAAGTAAACCCTTACATCTAGATTTCACACCATAGTAGGGTGATATGATGAATAATCTAAGTAACTAGTACATTACCATTTAATGAACCAAAATGTTTTAGTATTTATACCTAAATTTTCAACATATGTTAATACAAAATATTTAAGTCACCAAAATATATTATGTCTATATATGTTTCTGAGTTAGTTATCTGCTTCTCTTAATAAGCTAGGCCTTGTTTAGATTGCAAGTTTTTTCAACTTTTGCTAATGCAGCACTTTTGTTTGTATTTGATAATTAGTGTCTAATCATGGACTAACTAGGCTTAAAAGATTCATCTCATGATTTATTCTTTTTATCTATATTTACTACTCCATGCATGTATCCAAAAATTGATGTGATGGTGATTGAGTGTAAAAATCTGGAATTTTGAAGCAATCTAAACAAAGGCCTAACCTAAAATATACATACATGTTGTGCATACACTTTCATTAAAACATGGTGACATATGTATATTAATAGTACTATTGTAATAACTTCCATATATTTTGTAAAAATAATATTGTATGTATAATTCTTTGATAAAACATTATTGTTGTTTTGTGTATATGATATCTCTGGTATTCAAGATCATTGTAGTAAACAATGATTATTACTGTCCTTTTAACATTAACATCGCTAAGCCCTCTTGATCTTGCTTCCACACTCTATCACTGATTTTATTGAGTGTCGTCATCTAGACTTAATTAAATTATTTTTTTGTCATAGTAGTAAATAAAAAGGTAATTTATAAACTAAATTTAAGGATAAGAAGCTACAGCAACTAACAAAATGAAAATTTAAAGTCAAAATCAAGATCTAAAATGTCATGTGACATGGATATAGCAATAATAGATACCATAACTTAAGCTATAGTTTTTTTTTGAACCGGGGAGCCTTTTCTCCTCATTCCCGTTCAAGGTGCACGGAAATACCACGGTCACCGGGTTTCGAACCCGGGGCGGCCGACAGGGCCTTTGGCTCCATGCTCTAGCCACTTGCAGCGGCCGCTTGCTGCTAGCTATGGTTTTAACTAAATGTGTAGTGAAGATAAATGATGGACGTGCCACGCACATAGAAAGAGAAATTATAAATATGGATAAATAGGATATATGGAATAATTGATAAGTTAATCTGAACAGGCAAAGAAAACATTATACTATGTCAAAAAATTGTACAAAAATGATAACACAGGGATAATTAATTTGTTTAGTCGTAGGTACTAAACATGGACTACGATACCAAAAAAAATATGTAGTGTAGTAAAATTTCATTTGCCTAGTGCTAGACTAGAAACAAATTAGATCATTAAGAGAATAAAGTATCTATGCACTGGAAGTTTTGCACGAGTATGTGGTCCTAGCTACTTCCTCCACTCCAAATTATAACACGTTTGACTTGTCTTATTCAAAAAAATTTGTGCAAACATAGTTAAACTTAACGCATTCTTGAAAAACATATATTAATAAAGTAAGCAACAATAAAAGATGTGATATTTTGGACAATATTTTCAATAATACGAGTGGACAAACTTGTGGTAAAAAAATCAATCATCTTACAATTTGAAATGGATTTAGTAGAAGATATCTCGCATGTTGTTGTGAGGATTGCAAAGAACTTGGATGAAGTTAAGTGAATATAGGTTGCAATTAAGAGGTTAGAAGTTAGTGGGATGATATTAAGTAAAAAATGATATGGATAGTTAATGGTGGATGATGTGTATACGTTGAGATAAACTTAATTATATTGTGGATTAATTTTTCACTAGGGATGGTCCGAGCGTCTATTGTATTGAACTTTTTCTCTATCTTAATATAAATACACTCAAACCTTTTGCATGATCAAGAAAAAAAAGGAGCAGATCTTACCCAAATAACCGTGCTGATAATCTCGTTGGTGAGAGCGAACTGCAAGCCACCTTCCCTCTGCAGCCTTAGGAGAACACCCAGAAGGTCCTCGTGTTGCTCTGGCGCTGGCATGGCTTCACGGTCCTCGATGATGCTCTGGATGATGCGGTACATGTTCCTCTGGCACCTCCTCGCGTCCCTCGCGGCGGTGCTGAACCGTCGTACCAGTTGCGACGACGGGTACAGGTCCGCCAGGTTGAACCCACCAAACAGACGCACCCCTTCGTTCAGCTCATGCATGTATTCATCTTGGTACTTGCACCGGTCGCCGACGACCGTGCGCGTGACGACGTCGTTTATCATGCGGCAGATCCCTTCGGTGAGGTTGACAGGCCGTTGGCCGTCCCCGGACTCCCTAGAGATGTTGCGGAGGAGGCGCGCCACCTCCTCTTCTCGGATGCTCTGGAACGTGAGCACTCGTCTCTGGCTGAAGAGCTCGAGCATACACAGCTTGCGGAGCTCACGCCAATGGGTGTTGTAGGGGGAGAAGATGATGTCCTTGCCACCACAGCTGAGGGTTTCGAAGGTGAGGCTCAAGTTGCGGCTGCAGAAGGCGAGGTCGTGGGTCCTCATCACCTCCCTGATAGCCTCGGCGGAGGAGACCACCAGCGTGGGCACGGAGCCGAACCGGAGCATCATCAGGGGCCCGTAGGTTTCGGACATCTCGCACAGCGCCCGATGAGGCTGGTCGCCAAAGCGCGACAGGAAGAGGTGGTGCAAGCTGCCGATGAGCGGCAGCTGCCATGGCCCTGGTGGCAGCCGAAGCGCTGATGATGGCTTCGTGTGTGTTGATGTGATGTAGCTCCGGATGAGCCTGTAGAGGAGGGCGAGGAGGATGAGGGCTACAATGAACGGAATCTTGATGTCCATTTTTTTTGCCAGGGATGGGACAAGTTCGCAGCTCTCGACGGCACGGGGAGTTAACATATACCGGTAACGACGACTTTGTGCCATCAATCATGTAGCACAAGTACTCAGCTAGTAATAAATAAATAAATAAATAAATAAATAAAGTAACATATACTACTGGTAACAACTTTGCTTGATGTCCATTTTTTTTTTTTTGCCTGGGATGGGACAAGTTCGCAGCTCTCGACGGCATCTCGGGGAGTTAATATATAGTACTGGTAACGACGACTTTGTGCCATCAATCATGTAGCACAAGTACTCAGCTAGTAATAAATAAATAAGGTAACATATACTACTGGTAACAACTTTGCTTGATGTCCTTTTTTTTTTGCCTGGGATGGGACAAGTTCGCAGCTCTCGACGGCAGTGATATGCCATTTGGAACCGGTACTGTTTACATTTTCTGGGGTAGCGATATATATACTGGTAACGACTTTGTGCCATCAATCATATGTAGCACGATTAGTCAGCTAGTAATAAATAAATAAGGTAACCACCACCGGGGAACGTACGAGTATCGTTGGATTTTGGAGGCCTGGGGTCGAGATGGATGCCTGGCCAAGTTGCCTGGCACCCAGTGCTCCAACCAAACAGCCCCTTAAGGCTGTGTTTGGTTTGGGGACGAAATGAGTTGGGTTGGGTTAAACCCAATTTTGCGGGATAGAATAAACCCACTTCATGTGTTGGTTAGGAGGTGGGGTTGAACCTAGTTTTCTGTTTGGTTGTAAGGATAAAGGGGGATGAAATGGATGCCACTTTGACACTGTTAGCAGTACAATTAGTGGGCCCACTTGTCAGCCTCTTTATTTTGTTTTTCTTTTTTTTTCATCATCTTCTCCCTCAGCTCTCATACGCGTGAGCTCACGCCCTGTCCGTCGTCCGTCCGCACGTCGCCGAGCTCGCCGCCCGGAGCACCACGACGGCGTCCCGGATCACCGTCGTCCGTCCGCGCCTCGCCCGCGCGGGAATATCAGGCCGGAGCCGCCTCACCGATGTCCGGATCTCAGGCCGCCATGGTTGGGGGCAGAAGCTCGCCCCGCGCCAGGCACCCACCCGTGCGGCCACGGGACCGCTTCAGGCTCTCCCTCCCGGCCGACCAATCCATGCACTGCGCGCTCTGCGCCTCGCCGCCCGTGCCCCACCTCCACGGCACGCTCCGCTTCGGCGAACTCCGACGGGGACTTCCTCTTCATTGAGGCCGCCTTCATGATCTCCCTCCCGGCTCGACCCGGAATCCGCCCCCAACCGCGTCTTCATCTTCCGCGGGGAGCTCCACATCCTGCCGCCCTCCCTCTTCCTCGAGACATCGTCGCCGGAGGCCGCGCTCGCCGCCGTCTACGACGAAATCGTCGACACCCGCGCCGCCGGGACGTAGTAGGGGCCACCGCGAGCGCCGCCGGGAGGGGGTTGGAGGCCGCCGAGGTGGCGTAGAAGGAGAGGAGAGCGCTGAGCCGGACGCGGAAGGAGACGGCAAGCAACGCCATCCATTTGAGTCGAGATGGTCCGGCTAATTTGGAGGGAGCAGGGGAACCCGCATCTGAGGGATATATTCCCTACTGGGTTCAACCCAACCCCCTTCACTTTTCAAAGAAACACGGGTTGGTGTGGGTCGAACCCGCTTCAACCCACATCAACCCGCGAACCAAACACTGCCTAAGGGGGTTCGTATTTCTTTTGGAGACCATACTGTGTCCACAGACATGATTTCAACCATGGCAACATATATCACAATGACAGCGATAGGCAACCGATCGAACATATACACGTACACATGAAGATAAGGCGATGATATGCAGCGTATATAGAAAAAAGTTGTGTTGATATATCTTCCCCGCACACCCCATGTATTAGACCTTGTTTGGTTCATAGGACTAGAGACTACATATGAACCGCTAGTCTCAATTAGCCTCTCAAGAGACTAGTGGATTAGGGAGTAATAGTCTCTCTTTTAGTCCCTATATTTGGTAATTTAAGACTACAAGGAACTAAAAATTAGTCTCTAGCCCCTAGCACTACTACATATTCTTTTTCCATGGAAGTCACTTTAGATTTCCTGGTCACGGGAAATCCGGATTAATCGTGGCAGGCGTTTTTTGCCCGCTGCGGTTAATGAATTAAAAAAAACCAAACCCAAGCCCAGCCGTCTGGATCCAGGCCTGCTAGGCCCACTCACGCCGCCAATGCCACCACGCCTGGATCCACACGCGCGCCGCCGCCAATGATGCCTGGATCCGCTTGATGTGAATTATGTTGGAACATGACGTATGTGAATTATGTGGGCAAGGTGCCGAAGATGTTTATCATGCCTTGGTGACCTGTCCTCATGCTAGTGCCTTAAGATACGCTATGAGGGAGCATTGGGTTTTGCCGTAAGAGCGGGAATTGGCCAAGGCTGATCCTGAGTGGATAATGATGATGATGATACACAATAATTCCTGGGAGGTTTTGACAAATGTATTCATGCTCTTTTGGCATACTTGGAGCATACGGAATAAGATCATCCATGAGAATATCAGTCCTTTTATAAAAAGCTCGGTTACCTTCTTAGAGAGATACAGGGCTTCTCTAAATGTCACCCGACAACATGGTGAGCACATAGATACAAAAGGTAAGCGCTGCGCCGTGACCGCAATCGATAAAATTCAGAGACCGTCTGCTGCTCAGAAGAAGTTGTACTGGTCGCCACCAATGCAAGGCTCCTTCAAAATTAATGTTGATGCAACCTTTAATCAATTATCTGGAGATGCTGTAGTGGGAGTCATGATTCGTGATTGGCAGGGATCCTTGAAACTAACTGCTTGGCACGTCTTATCTCATTGCAGGGACGCAGAAGAAGTTGAAGCTATAGCTTGTTTAGAGGGTATTCTATTGGCGACGAGATGGCTGGAAACAACGATGGTTCTGGAATCTGATTGCCAAACGGTGGTTGCAAAGTTTCACTCAAAGGGCCATGATGGCTCCACGTTGTGGCAAATTATGGCTGAGATGCATGACGCAAGCAACCAATTGTACAGTTTAGAGATGCTTAAGATTAGTAGGGATCAGAATAATGTGGCGCATGAGTTGGCGTGTTTTGCTGCTAGGAGTAGAGAGAGTCAGTGTTTCTTTTCTTGTTTTCGTGAGTGGGTTGTGTCCCTCTCTTGTAAAGACGATGTCACTTGATTGTAATAAAGTGTTCCGTTTGCAAAAACAAAGAGTCAGTGTTTCTTTTCCTGTTTTTCTGAGTGGGTTGTGTCCCTCTCTTGTAATGACGATGTTACTTGATTGTAATAAAGTGTTCCATTCGCAAAAACAAAGAAGATGCCACAATGTCTTGAGCAACCTGCAGGACATCGGAGACTTGGCAGGTATGGAGATTCCACAGTATGTGGAGGACATTTATTTTGCGCATGGTTCGCGTGAGCCTACAAGATATTACTCCCACTATCCCAAATTATAAGTTATTTATGAATTTTGAAGAGTCAAACCATCTCAAGGTTGACCAAATTTATATGCTAAAATAATAAGGTATAATTAGATTCTTCATTAATTATACTTTTATATTATATCTATTTGATTCCATGTATCTTTATAACTTTTTTATAATCTTAATCTAACTTGAAATGCTTTGACTTTTCAAGATTTTTGAAGTGACTTATAATTTGGAATGGAGGGAGTAATTCTGTATTTAATTGTATATATGATGGAACGGACAAAACTGTGGTACATAGTTTATGCATTTTCCGTCCAAATTATAACAGTTCATATGTACATGTCATTGTTCTTCATCGGCAAAGCGGCAGACGTATTTTTAGGGATTTCTTCAAACATCTTTTCTGTAACACAATAAATATGTGTTGCATATATTAAAATACTGTATGTAGTACTACCAGTGTGCTCTTAATTCTTGTTGTTAGAGAAACTGTTTTCGAATACCTCGGTGTCAAAATATATAAGAACTAGGTGGATACCCTGCGCATTGACGCAGGTATTTCGAACAATTTTCAAACAATTAGACTATTTAAATTTATAGTTATATGAATGAAACAAACTTAAATTAATTTTGATGATTGGTTTGATATACATGTTAGTTAGTGGATGAAGAGAAACTATCATAATTATATGTGCTAGCTGGCTATAGTTGCAACCTAGTGGATGTTGAGTGGATTGGTGATGTGGCAACCTAGTGGATGTTGAGTGGATTGGTGATGTGGATAACTTGCATGTTGAGAGAATTAGCTAGTAGGGTTTATTTTTATAGGAGTAGTAGATTACATGATCCCGCCGGTAGTCCGTCAATTGTCTGACATGGAATATGTTCAGGCACATACTACATAATTTTACATAAATAACTGTATATTAGAGCAAAAACGTAAAAACATCTTATACAAACTTAAGTTAAGCAAACCACTTAAGATATGCAAACCATTGTTCTCATGTACTTCCCAATTCAAATTTAAATTTTTAAATTCATATGTAGAGATAGCTCAACTGTAATTAATTAAACAAGTATTGAAGAAAGAACTACATACATCTGGAAAGGACAGCGACATGGTTTTAAATAGCGGGCTAAGATTTTTAGCAGTTGGTCTCTAAAAAAAAGCTATTAGCGAAGCTATATCGGGCTATAGCGGGATATAGCGGCTAAATTGTACATGAACAAAAATAGCAGCACTATGTCTCAAAAAGCTACAGGGAGCTATAGCGGCAGTCATAGCGAGCTATTTATTTCATGGATAGCGACGAAGGCTTAGAAACGGGATACGTATGATCATTATTGGCCTGTTGCTAGAGACGATGACAAATGTGTAGCCAATTTCTTGACAGAGATCTCAGAGGAGCTACACATATATAAGCTAGGAAAAACTCATATATATTTATTATTATGCAGTACAGATTGATTAAAATTATAATCACACTCTTTCTGATACAACTTTTTTGTGACCTCTTTCTGGTACAAATTTAGAAGCAACAGGAACATAGTTCACATCACACATCACCTGATTATTTTGGCATAAAATTATTGTAAGGTTTTGCCTTGAGCCAGAGCATGGACTTCTTTCTTAATGTTATACCAAAGATCTCTGTTGTATCAAGTTCTTCCAACCTGACATTATCTGGCAGATCCCAGTCAAAATGGTGAAGAAGGCTAGCAAGTGCTAGCTCTAGATTGGCTAGTCCGAGTGCGATGCCGGGGCATATTCTCCTACCTGACCCAAACGGAGTGAACTCGAAGTCGTTACCCCTAAAATCAATACTGCTAGTTTCAAATCTTTCTGGCTTGAATTCTTCTGCATCATCCCACAATTTCTCATCCCTTGATATTGCCCAAACATTCACAAACACCTTGGTTCCCTTTGGCACGTCGTAACCCATAATCTGACATGACTCACGACATTCTCGAGGGAGCAAGAGTGGTACTGGAGCATGTAACCGTAAAGTCTCCTTGATCACTAGCTGTAGATATCTTAACTTGACCAAATCATCTTCATTTATCTTATTTTGTCCTCTAAAGGTCTCCCTCACCTCTGTTTGTGCCTTATGCATGACCCGTGGGTTCTTAGCAAGTTCGGACATTACCCATACTAGGACAGTTGATGATGTCTCACTCCCAGCAGAGAAAATATCCTATAATAGGAACCATCACATTATATTAATTCTCACAAGACATGCTAAAATATTCTAAATATCCTCACAAAAATAGAAAGATATATATACCCAAATATTTCATTTCATGCGCTCTAACCAACATTGATAATAACAACTATTTGATACGTATAACCTTTTTTCTATTATGAAAAGAATTTTTTTACATAAAGTAACCCCAAATTTGAATATAAATTCTCCACCTATGCCATTATGCAACATAATCTAAAGCAGATCCTAAATCTTGCATCTAAATTGCCCACCATTATCATGTCATTACAATGGATAATCCAAGAAATTCCTTAAGTCATTATTAGAAATTAAACAATGCAAAACATCTTCTTAAAATTACATCTAACTTATAGAATGTTTAAATATCACTACAAATTAAAATTTCACCTATATGTTTCAAAGTGACCACTTCTATTTGTATTAATATTAATATATGTAAAAACTGACTATAAGACATACATGTATATGTGTATACACTTTCACTAAACTTATCTATGTTAATAGTGTAATTGTGTTAAGCACCATATTCCATTTTGTAAGTGTGTCGTGTTACTGACAAATTAATAATGATTTATAGAATATGTTTTAGAAAAAGATTATTTGGATTGGATAGTAAATTTTAGGAAAACAAAATAAAAGACACGCTCCTATATAGCTTTATAATAGCTTACCCAAATAACAGTGCTCACAATCTCGTTGGTGAGATCGAACTGCAGGCCACCTTCCTTCTGCAGCCTCAGAAGAACATCGAGAAGGTCCTCATCTCGCTCAGGCGTCGGCATAGCTTCACGCTCCTGAATGATGCTCTCGATGATACGGTACATGTTCCTCTGGCACCTCCTCGCGTCCCTCGCGGCGGCGCTGAACCACCGTACCAGCCGCGAGGACGGGTACAAGTCCGTCAGGTTGAACCCACCAAGCAGCCGCACCGCTTCGTCCAACTCATGCATGTATTCATCCCGGTACTTGCACCGGTCGCCGACCACCGTGCGCGCGGTGGTGTCATTTATCATGCGGCAGATCCCTTTGGTGAGGTTGACGGGTTGCCGGCCATCGTCGGCAGACTCCCTGGAGATGGAGCAGAGGAGGTTCACCACCTCCTCTTCCCGGATGCTCCGGAAGGTGAGCAAGCGCCGCTGGCTGAAGATCTCGAGCATGCACAGCTTGCGGAGCTCACGCCAGAGGGCGTTGTAGCGGGAGAAGATGATGTCCTTGCCGCCGCAGGTGAAGACCTCGGAGGTGACGGTCGGGTTGCGGTCGCAGAAGGTGAGGTCGTGTGTCCTCATCACCTCCCTGGCAGCCTCGGCGGAGGAGACCACCAGCGTGGGCACGGCGCCGAAGCGGAGCATCATGAGGGGCCCGTAGGTGGCAGACATCTCGCGCAGTGCCCGGTGAGGCAGATCGCTGAAGCGCGAAAGAAAGAGGTGGTGGAGGCTGCCGATGAGCGGCAGCATGGCCCTGGGGGCAGCCGAAGCGCTGGTGGCTTCGAGGTGCAGCTCCGGACGAGCTTGAGGAGGAGAGCGAGGAAGACGAAGAAGGCCAGAAACTGGATTCTGATGTCCATTTTTTCAAGTTTGCAAGCCAGACGACGTCTCAAGGAGCTGACACACACATATATACGGTCATACGGACAATACTTGTGTTCTCGGATGCAAAATAAGAACAATCATGTACGTCGCGTCGTAGGCAGTACTAGTAATCATATATGTCCAAATGTGAAAGTGAAACCGAACAAATATTTTCCACTCTCGGCATGTTTGTTATTACTACACGCGCGCCACGTTAATTAATTAAACTACTAAATCCTTTGACCTTGTGTCTTGATCGAGGATATATATTTGTGTTGCGCATGCCTCGCGCGAGCCTCCAAGATATCAGTTATGCATTTGTTTGTACATGCTGATGTGATCAGACAGATAGCTATAGGCAACGGAACAGACAAAGTTGTGGTTAACAATTGTGCAGACCAGCATGTCTAGGAGAGCCGTCCAAATTATAGTCATAGCAATTCAGGTGCACCTGTCATTATTATTCTTCTAACTTCGGACTTCGGACTTGGTCCAATCTAGGTGGCTCGTTTAGAGCATCTCCAATAGTTGCCTATATAGAAAACGCCGATGCAGCATATAGAAAAGTTGTGTTGATCTTCCCCGCACGCCATGTAAGTATATAGTACTCGCCATTAGCGATGAAAACGGATCGGATACGGACGGATATCGCTGATATCATATTTGTTTTCATATTTCTGTCCAGATTCGGATTCGAATACGGATAATGTCAACCATGCCGGATACGATATGATTGGTCATCGACATCATAAATATGCGATTTGATTATTCGGATACGGATATGGTATCGGATGTTGAATACTCGGACTCAGATACGGACGGATTGAAACCCCTCTAAACGAATTCGGTCTCGAATACGGTCGGAAAATATCCGTACCACTTTCATCCCTGCTCGCCATGGAGTCAAAAAGAATGTAACCCTCGTATACCGAGGAGTAAGATATTGATGTTTATGATGTGTGCCCAATTTAAAGATTCAAATGTAGATAGCGTCTTCTATAAATTTAGTTAAATTTTTTAAAGATTGTTTGACTTTACTGAAAACGATATTTACGTTCTTTTTTGGACAAAGCCTTAGACTAATTATTGTGGCGTTGAGAAATAAGCAATCATCAACCAGGAGACAGCGAACAGACGAAGCTGGTCGATCTGACACACGTCGGGTTGATGACTTGATGGCACCTTGCTTTCACAAACACCAGCAGATTAATGACTTTAGTAGAACACAGTGCCAAGATGATACGTTAGCAAAAACTTGTGGGATCCACCATGCATTTAGGAAACGATTAAAGAAATTTTGATTATTTCTTTTGTATCTTTTCTGCACACCTCCTTGTTAGCTTCTCATGGGAAGAAATATTCTCTGATCTCTGCACCGGTAGCGTAGCTACGCTATACCGTGCTGAACATTTCATAGTTAGCACACGAGCGCAGCATCACATACTCCATACTCCCTCCCTCCCAAAATAAATTTCACTTTTGTTTTCAAAGAAGTTAATTTTGTTTAACTTTAACCAATTATATATTAAAGAATGTTAATATTTATAAAATATAATTAGTATCATTAGATAGATGGTTGGATATACTTTTATAATAAACTTATTTAGAGATATAAATATAGCACATTTTTTAGTCATTGTTAAAAAGTTTGCACATATCCCATAACGACTTCTATTGTATGGAATAGAGGGAGTTTGCTCTTGCTTAGAAGCATAATTGTCCTAAGACATAACATCACTTATATTACAAATTCATAAAGTAGTTTTTACCATGATATGCAACTAAGCTATTTTCTAACATGCTACGATTTTTTGAATTTTGCAACCTAAAGCCAATCCTACCCTAAACTAGTTTATTTATAAGAAGGAAAAAGGTGACACCACTACAAATTTTCTTTCCCGTAGCGAGGGCAAAACGGCCTCCGTGGCGGACTCTTTTTTGGCCCGCTGCGGTAAATCTGCACGATTTACCGCAGCGGACACTTTTGCCCGTTGTGGTAAATCGATTTACCGTAGCGGACATCTTAATATGTCCGCTACGGTAAATACCCTATTTACCGCAGCAGACGTCTTAAGGTGTCCGCTGCGGTAAATATATTTCCCGCAGCGGGCTAAATGGGGAGGCCCAATAGGACCAGGGCGCGGCTCAATACCTCTTCACATATATAAACCGGACTTAGGGTTTGGGCACACCTCACTCATCCCTCTCTCTCTCAGCCGACCACTCTCCTCCTCCTCGCGCGCGGGGCTCCCTCTCCTCCTCCCACATCCGTCGCCGGCACACTCTCTTCTCCTCTCCTACTCCCTCCCCTTCTCCCATCTGCCATGGCTAGCACCACCTCGAGCTCTCGCACCGCCTATGGCTTCTCCATCCGCGTCGGGCTCCTTGCATCCTTGCTCATCTGTGCTTCGATGGTGGCGGTCATGGCAGCTAGGACCCAGATCTGACCCCTTCCTACCTATCAGCAGTGGATCCGGTCCCCTCCTCGACGCCGGATCCGTCTCCTTGCTCAACGGCTCCCGTGGATCGGTCTCCTTCCTGGACGGTGCACGCGGGGTCTCCTTCCTCTACAGCAGCGCTGCATCCGGCCCCC
>DXKC01002580.1:0-11485 GCA_031170775.1 Cymbopogon citratus
GTAACACAGAAACAGTAGTGCTTCTGAGTGTGACAAGCGTGGACTTGTCTGGTGCTAGGAGACTGGAGACAAAGGGTGGGCTAGCTGTACCATATGAATCAAGAAAGCAAGACCTGGAAATGGAATGGATCTGGGGCCATCCCATCCATCGATCAATCCCTGTCGCTTGGACCCGTTCTTAGATGCACAAGTCGTTGCTGGTCGATGGATGTTGCCTCTTGCTGGGGAGTCAAGTCCATGGTTGCATTGCATTGCATTCCATTCGATTCTTCCAGTGACATTCAGCCACACACAAAGGTCACAAGATCTGAGGCTTCTTTGAAGCGGTCCAAGTCTTTTACTATTGAGAGATAGATAGACGATGCTTACTGGTAGCCTGTCACTCTTCTTGTTCTGTGCTGGAGAACAAAAGGAGCTGCTGTTGGTGGGGCAGTCGCCTCAGTGCTCCCAGTGCCTCTTGAGTTGGAAGACCTGGAAGAAGAGGTCGTTAGTGATCCATCTTTTTGTTGAAAGATCAAAAGTATAGTATTATGACACATGAAAAGATGCCTGCGTGACGCCGGCCTGACCCTTAGTGGAGCTGACCTGACCTGCTGGACAGCTGAAATCAAATGTGAACTAGACAGGGAACAAAGATTGAAGAAGCTTCCTTCAGTTTTAGTACTGCAGATTGACAGTATATGTTCTCGCATTAGCATCTAATATAAAACATCTTCAACCAGAAAGTACTAAGTACAAGAAACCCCAAGTTTTTATTCTGGACAGGAACTGCTCCTTTACATACTGGGCACATTTAACAATATACCCATTAGATAGTCAAGATCCAGGTTAACCCAGGTCATGGCTCCTCCGTCCATACCCACCATCCATCTCTGATTATTCTTCTCTATCTAGAAAACTGTACAATCAGTGCTTGCTCGGTGATGACACCAGTCATCTACGAGCTACAGGAAAGGACCGTTACAAGGGCACCAGCGGCTAGTCCAGTAGAGCAGGACTATTAAGATGGCGCTGGCAGCCAGTCCAGTCCTGATCAAGGACTTCTGGCTTCATTTGGTATTTTTATTGGATGGCTGGCGCGCAAACTTCCATCCCTTCTTGCTTGAATCGTCATTCTTGCCACCAGATGTTGCATCCTTGTCTTCTTTAGTAGCTGTAGAAGTTTTGACGGGTGTAGCTTCAACATCGATGATCTCTGGAGAAGTCTTTCTAAAACCAGTAGTCTCTGCTTTCGCTTGAAGACGTTCAGCCTCTTCATCTACACGGTAATAAGCCTGAAAACAAGAATGATTTGTCAGGTGGGCTGATATTGCACTACTGACGGATAGATTCTAGTTCATCAGTTTCAGTCGAGAAGAAGCTGATAAGTGAACATTACCACACAAGTGCGGGGTGGAGAAAGGACTTTGAATGAGTTTGGCCGGTTGTTGAAGTTTGTTTCAGGCACCCCTGGTACCCCTTCAGGCGACGTGAAGTGATCCACGTCATGGCCAACCTGTGTCACAACATAGATGAATCTTGCAAACACGACAGCCTGATACAATTCTCATGGCCCCAACTATAGGAGTAGGAAAAAACATTTATTTTTCCAAACATCTATCATCATTACTTACTCTTCCATGTCCACCAAAGACCAAAGCATCAGAGTCCAGGGCTACTCTGTATTTCCCAGGTAAATCACATCCAACTTTGTAACTGCATATTAGTTGCAAAGTAAAGATGAGAAGTCACAATAGACCACAGGAAAAAGGGACATTGGAAAGACAGATTACAACTGGTAACTTACCCCTCATAAAGTTTCTTGGGATGAAAATTGAAAACAAAAACCAAATCTCCACGTTCAAAGACAATAACCTGAAACAGAGTAGAAATAAATTGGAAATAATGTTTTCACAAACCAAACTATTTGAATCAAATGCCTAGGGTTTCAGAAACCGTGTATTCCTAAATTGAAGCTCACCTTAATCAGCAAACAGAAGCTAGAGTTACTATTCCTAAGAAAGAAACAAATGTCCAAATACTCTAATATTAAGTATTCTCATGTCCTTTACCTTTTTCTCATCATTTATGTCGCTTACAATCTGCTTTGATGATGAAAGGAAGGAAAATCTCTCATCAAGTGCATTCATTGCTTGATCAAATGCATTCATGTACTGTTCATCATTAGAGCAAGGAGAAAACAATAATATGTTAGCTAAATTGTAAACTTGAACTGTAGAAAAAAAAACACAAAAAACAGATGTTCACTTGGATATAAGTTCACCATATGCTGTAAAAAAATCTATTAACAAAACAACCAATCATTGATAAGTACATTCCTAGGTCTGCAAAGTTAAGAAAATGCCATTACCAATTAATGCATCGGAATTATTCTTATTCAACAATAGCAATAAATAAAGCCAGGTCAACAAAATAGTAGGTCTGCGCAGGCCAATCCAACCAGTCTATTGAGTAACAAGTACAGGGTTGGGGCCATTTACTATACTAGGGCAGTGGGGCAGCAAAACAAAGTGTGGAGAAGCATATTTCAGTCCAGCTCAACGCAAAAGTGTGCCAGCAGTATGGAACTCTCATCTAGCTAGTATCGGAGAGTGATAAAAAGGAAAAGGTAAATGTCAGAGAGCCTACAATGGAGCATGAACAAAAAAAATTATATAAGGGTTGCATTCATTCATAGACATAACCTTGTATCGCAAGTGATCCGTGTCCACAAGGCTCCACTGACGTCTGCATTTATCATAGCTCCAGTTGTTCCCTTCTCTTGGAAAGTCGATCCATTCTGGGTGACCAAACTAGAAGAGAATTGCACATCAATTAAAGACACTACGAACAAGAAGGAATATATAACAAATGAACTAAAGCTGCCCATTCCGTCAGCTAATACCAAAGGTCACACTCTCTGTGCAAAAGTATAAATAGCAAATGAAAAAACTTTTTTCGGTTCCAGAATGGTGCAGGTGAAAGACTTGATAAATATAATATCTCTGTAAGATGTTTAACAGTTAAGCAGTATGCTTTCTAGTGAAGGCTCACATGCATCATGCGTTGTACGAATATATTGGACAAGTCGCAAAAGGATTAGCAGCAATTTACAGACAAAATTTTCATGTGCAAAGACAAAGACTGTTCAGAATTGACATTTTTCAAATATCCATTAGGAACTTGGGTTACTGAGAAAATAGAGGGTCAACCCTAAATGCTGAAACCTCAAATAGACAAAATAGAAAAGGTTTATGATATTAATGGGAAACATTTTTAAAAACAGACCAAGATTTCACCTCATTCCCCATAAAATTCAAGTAGCCATCACCTCCAAGGGCCATTGTGATGAAGTGAATCATCTGGAGCGTAGAACACAATAAGCAAGATATGTTAAGAGGAGGGGAGGGAATACGTTCAAGAATCATATAGAACCAAGTTCAATGAGAACTTGAGAAGAAATGGAACCTTTTGGAGTGCAATCCCTCGATCAATTGTAGGTGAAGCAGGCTGCAAGTCTGACATGCCAGTGTACATTTCCTTGTCCATCAGGAGAAATGCTATAGTTTTGTCGCCAACGATAGACTGAAAAATTTGCATGATATTAATTTCCAGTAGAAGATAAACAGGTCTGTGACTGCAAATTCTTAGACATGCTTAGGAGGGCCTAAACTCTTATGAATAGTTAATGCGATTTCTAGCAATCAGGATAAAAATGCGATGAATAGTACTGTCTGATTAAAAGATCCTTGCCCCACGTGTTTACTTGTCTACCCCACAAAGAAATAAAATACTTTGCTGCATCTAACTATTCCTTATAATATAATGCAGGGTACCTGATCATGGCTCTCAGCATATGCGATGCATTTTTCTGTATATCTCCTGTTAGTCAAAGTATGCGCTATTTCACCCATCGACCACTCAGAGTCATCTTTATTCTTCAGGTAGTCAATCCATCTATCAGGTATAGCCATTGCCAGGCGATAGTCAAACCCAACTCCACCTTCATCAACTGGCCGGCAAAGGACTGGCATGCCTGAAACATCTTCAGCAACAACAGTTGCTTCTGGCAAGAGTTTGTGCATTAGATGGTTTGCGAGCATCATGTAAACAACTGCATCCACATCTGTGTCCAAACTGAAATAATCCTGGTAATTTCCAGTAAACCCCACATTGATACCATGGTGATGATACAGCATTGATGTAACTCCATCAAATCGGAAGCCATCAAACATGAATTCATCCAGCCAATATCTTAAGTTAGAAAGAAGAAACCTCAATACCTCCCAGTTAGCATAGTTGAACAGCCGACTGTCCCAAAGTTTATGATAACCTCTATCTCCCGTATGAAAATAGGACTCTTGGGTGCTTTGTCCAACATCATATCCATTTAAACCATCTGTGACATTATTACTTGCATGGCTGTGGACAACATCCATCAGAACTCGCAAACCCAAACTGTGTGCCTTATCAACAAGATATTTGAGGTCCTCTGGTGTGCCTGATCTGCTGCTAACCGCAAAGAAATTTGTCACATGGTACCCAAAAGAAGCATAGTAAGAATGTTCCATAACTGCCATCAACTGAACTGTGTTGTAGTTATTTGCCCGTATGCGTGGCAACACATTGTCTGCAAACTCCCTATATGTGCTTACTGCTGGCTTTTCACCACTCATACCCACATGGGCTTCATAGATACGTGGAGCAGAAGGCTTTGAAGGCCGAGGATGCTTAAACGTGTACCTGCAAAACAGAGGTAAAAGGTACCGTAGTTTTGTCATATACTCATATATTTTTGTCTGGCTAAGATTTATTGCTTAAGTTACAATGTGGTTCAGGACAGTAGAAATAGACCTTTCAGAAGCAGGAGGATCCCAATGAACACCATCATAGGGAGCTCCAAATTTAGAGGCATCAACAGTCGCATAACGAATCCATGCAGGAATACGATCAACCCATACTCCACCATGAAGAAAGCGAAATTTAACCTTGGAATTATGAGGAATAGCAGGTTTCCCTTTGACATGTTCAATTTTGATCGACCAAACACCAAATTTATCCTTCTCCATCTTATGGTTTGCACCATTCCAGTCATTGAAGTCACCAATAAGCTGTGCCTCCCTATATCCATAAGTAAAAAAAACCTCGAGTTAAATGCATCAATTCAGTCTATAAAATAGTGAAAATTATATTTTGTCATAAGAAGAAAACAGCATTAAATAATCACAAGAAGAAGAAGAAGAAGAAGAAGAAGAAGAAGAAGAAACTAAAAAAGATTTTTAGCCTCCTCAACCAAGACATGTCAGCCTTCCACAAGAGTGAAATCTCCAAACAGTTTTGTATTCCCAAACATTGATTACTCTCTAGTGTTGTAGCTTTTTTTTTATCTAGTTACTATCAGACAGCATATCTTCACAAGCAAAATGGAGGGAAAAATGATAATCCGTCAATATTTGCATGACAAAATTAGAACTTACTGTGCAGCAGGTGCCCATTCACGATATACAGTTCCATCCTCGTTTGTATTGATCCCAAATTTCAAATAGCCTGAAAAGAATATAAAATCCATAAAGATTGATGATGCAGATAAGGCGATATTTTGCAGCATAGGCAGGTGCTATAAATATTAGCATTTGAATGTATCATTAGCCTAACCTTTAGAAAATTGTTCAAGACTTCCCTCATTTTCCTCAATGGAGCCTTTCTGGTCCAGGAATCTTTTCATCCGGTAGCTGAAATGGTCCTTGAATTTCTCCAGCTTGGGGTCCAGGTCGTATATGGGAAGATGGTCGACATTGCCTTTGGTGTTTGCCATGGTTATATCTTCTTGCACAGTAGCTGCAGTGGCGAATTTGCTCTTGACCTTGCAAAGCGTGTTAAAGCGATTCAGAATTACACGACGATATGGAAGCTAACATGTGACAATATAGTAAGGCTAATTAGCTGCTGCAGCAACCACACAGTATACCAGTTTATTTTAACTATTTAATATTATGTAATAAATGATTAGAATGGCAGAAGAAAACCAACCACCAAAATTTAAACAACTTTAATTGAAATCTGAGATCCACTAGACTTGATAGAATACTAACATCGACAATTACTGGTGACAAAGCCATGGAGCCTAGCCCCACCCAAATCCAAAGTGAGACCCAACCCACAAATCCAGAGTTTTTTCTCTCTCCAAATAAAAACCACTACCAAATTCCATTTTGCCGGTAACAACGTGTTCCAGTCTCGGGGAAAGATCTACCTTTCGCACCCCTGACAGGCGAGCCTCACACTGGACGGACGACACACTCAGGCGCACATTGCCGCCACCCTGCGAACCCATTAACCATCCATCAGTACATACAAAAAATTGCAAAAAGGAGAAAAATCCATGAGCACCCCGGATCACCGCAGCTCACCGCGATCCCCGGCGGCGCCGCCCGATCAGCAGGCGAGCGAGTACGACGCGGCGGCGGGAGCGGAGTCGGCGAGGAAGACGGCGACACGAGGCACAGCATTGCGGCGGCGACGGTGGCGTCGAGTGAGTCCCATCTCGTCAGCAATCCAAGTCCCTGGCGCTTTATAGCGAGTGCCGAACTGCAGCTGGCTTGGCGTCTTCCCCCCTATCCTCTCCCTCGCAATGAAAGAAGGCTTGATTTTTTTGGCTCTCACCTTTCTTCTCCGTCGCAATCTGCCGCGGCGACAAGGGGGAAGCCATGGCAGTGGCACATGACCCTGCGGCCCCGGATCTGTGGGCCCGGAATGGCCGGGCGTGCCACGTGGGCGGACACGAACAGCCGAGAGCTGCTAGTTCTCTGGGCCGATTGGCCTTCGGGCCTGCACTGGTCCCCTCCCTCCTCGATTTGCCTTTTTTAATTTATGTTATTAATTAATGTTAAGAAAAAGGAGTGGAAAAAGATATTTTTTTAAGTTGTTGTTGTATGAGGGAAAATGCAAACATATATTAATTAAATTGCATTCTAATTTGGTACAAGATGTATTTTTTGTGGCTTGTGCAGATAGATCATCATCATCATTATTGCAACTAGTAGTAGCACAAAAGGAGCTTTTTCTCCTTTTGTGATGTGCCTTTTTTTTTTTGTAGCTTTACTAACAAATTAAAGTGGTGAATATGCAGTGTCATTTGCATCAGACGAGCTCCTGTTGTTAATCAGACAAACTTGCCTGTGGTTTTTCTTGGGGTTCCTTGCAGTGCAGAGTTCATCTTGCACTTCATATGTTGCGTGAGAGACAACCATCTTCAGTTTTGTATATAACCGAAAGGCAAAAACCAAATGATCATCTTCAGTGATCAGGATACACAAGGGATTGGAAAGTTAGATGACAGAAAAAGGTGTTAGATGATTTTTCCCTCATGCAATCTGATCATCTCAATGAACTAAAGTCCATCAATAGTAGCAAAAGGAAAGAAAAAGGTGTTCTGCTTTTTTGCTACTTGTGTTACGATACCATAAATACAAAGCTAAATCACACGAGCATAGTGTGATAGCGGCCTGCTCTCTCGGCCTTGAGCCCCTGATCTCTGAATGAACAATGAAAATGATAACATATAGCGTCAAAGCATGAAACAAAGCAAATAGAGTGGCACAGCATCTGATCTAGAAACATCTATCTATTCTTTTGTATGACTAGTTCTAGTCTGTATATAATAAGTACTTTATAATGATGCTGATGGAGCTCAGAACAGACACATTGCTTCCTAACAACACTTGCTCTAAGTAGGCCTGATATATAAAATACAGGATCAAGGCCTCAGCAGCTGAAACTGTCAGCTGAAAGAATCAATAGACAACAAACTGATTGTTCATCTCGATTTGGCCCTGCTACGACATCATATCTTACACTTGAACCCACTGGCTCAGTTATCGCGTACCACCACAGTCCAACTCCAGTGACATTCTTTATATATCATCTCCGCAAATTGCCCTCAATAATTATCACTCCCTAGTAATCCATCTATTCCCTCGGATCTCAAACCCACCTAGGCCATGGTCGCTGCTCTCTCCACCGCTCTCTGCGCTTGCATAGCCTGATTTCCTGCGTTGCCTTCGTGCTTTCTTTGGACCACTGTTGTCACTCAAGCTCCCATTCAGGAGCGGATCATCAATCCCACTGATTACCCTGGTCAAGGATGTGGGTGAACTGATGCAGCTATCATCATTCGTTTTCTTCTTTCCCTTCTCGCGCTTTTTTATGTTCTCGGATATCATGTGCAGCTTTTCATTGATGGGTTCCACAGCATGGTTCACAGTAAACTTCAAGTCATTCACAATCTGTGAGATTGGTCAGATGAGATTTCATTTCAGTTGACAGAAAAAATTAACAATTCAAGTAAAACAGATGAATGTAAATAAGCATTTGTCCCCCTTACATATTCACCACCTCCAAGTACAACATCACGAACGCTTTCTTTTATAGCAGTGGAACACCTGACACGATCATCTGGCTGGGGAAGCCTAAACTTGGTTGGGCGCTCACTATCCTTGACCTCATCTGGATCTAGAGGGCAGTCGACAGAAGCATAGTCTCCAAGAACTGAAACATCTCCAACAAAATGATCACCAATTAGCTCATATGGCTTCGCAGGGAAGACATACAGGTGGACAACGGCAGCAATACCCATCTGCATGGTACAGAAGATTGTTAAGGTATACTTCAAATGAACATGAAAAATGCACATGCATAATATTGACCTATAGAACATGCCCTTCAAACTACTAACATCAAAGGTACCCATATGAACAAATGCCAGATAATGTATTGAAAAGGTATAATATGAGTTAACCACCTCTATGCAGATAATAAAGTCTTGGATACTTGACTTGAACTGCAATTCTTGAGCAATAGGACCTCTTAACAAACCCCAATTGAAGAGCAGTGCGATTGCTATACCTTGCCACCATGTTAAGAACACAATAGACTTGAACGTCAGAAACTTTGCAAGAGGCTTTATATGAGCTAACTCATCCTTTATCACGGCATAGAACTGAACGAGACAGTATAAGGCCCATGACTGACTGAAATTGAGAACCACAGCCGTGTAAGAGTACCTGGTAGACAAGTAAATAGTTCAGTAATGGCAAGACAATGACTGTTTAATTCCTATGTCATCAAATGCATTTGCAAGTTGACCAATGCTAGCACATGTGCAACAGAGTATAGGGAAACAGACGAAAGGGGGGAAAGGACAGCAAACAGCTTATGTTTTCAAAAAGTGTGCAACTTAACAAACAATTTCTGAGCTATGTATAGTATCCTAATACAGGATGAGGCATCTTCTAAAGAAAAAAAAAAGTATTATACAGGATAAAAATTAGGGTCATAACCACCATAAATTAGATGCCAACGTTGGTTGTGATTGAGTGTTATCAAATACTCCTACATTCATGCAGCTTGTGAGAGTCAAACTACCACAGCATGGAACACCAGAAATAGAGCACATAATCTGACATATACGGTCGAAGAAAACAGCATGTTGACTATAGGTGCAAGACAGCTAAATCTAATGATACACTGTGATATATAACATATACATGCCTGCCCACAGTTCAAAGGAAAATGAGCATAAATGCATTTGCATTTTAATAACTTCCAAAAAAAAAGATAGTAGGATGGGAACAATGTAGCACAGATGGACAAGTTCGTGCAAGGATTATTGAGTAAATGAAGTCAACTTATATGTCTCTTACCCACAGTTCAACTTGAACTCTCCTTCACAGTACACTCCAAAGGCTTCAAGAATCACCGCAAGAATAGCACATATTGATTTGATTATCATCTGTCCATGGAAAAGGAAAATGACTTAGTTTGAATTTTCACAACACGCTGCAAAGCCATTGTGATGAAAGATAAAGAGGCACATACATATTGAACTAGCCCAAATTTGATGACCAAGTAGAACCATTCACCTAGTGGCCACGGTTTCAGAATGTAGTTCATTGGAAAAGGATGGTTTACATATCGCTGTTCAGATGCTTGGCCTAAAAGTGGTGTAGAAGAACTTGAACCACCTTCCCTTTTCAAAAATTCAATTGTCCTATCTTCACCACCTGGCATAAGTACGAGTATGGTAAGGATAAGATATGGATACTAACATTGGAATGTGAAATAATATCTGAGAGAGGAGTACCTAAGCAAGCAACTAGATAACGCCCAAAACAGTACATAGCAAATGCCTCATAGCCATCTCGCATAATTTCGATATCCACACTTATTGATGGATATACCAGTGATAAGTACTGCAAGAGTTCTCATAAAATGTTAAACAGTATAGTAATGCAACAAGTGAACAGCTAGATTCATCCTATACTTGGACTGTAAATACAGGTATTAATCTGGGGATGAATGACAAAGCAGCAGCATAGCACCTTACCGACTCGACTGCATAGCACGGCACCATGAGAATGACGCCGACAAGAAATTTCTGTTCCTGAAAGAACACAGATGCGGCACGAATGAGTGAAAAGGCCCAGTGAGACACAGTTCAAACAATTTACCACATTGATGATTTAAATGGTAAGCAGCACTGATAACAATTCACAACCTCTGGGTTTTTGTAGGCTGACAGATGGTTGAACAGCAAGTACAGGGACAGCGAGAAGGATATGATAACAAAAACACCGGCGATGATTGTAGCCCAGAGAGGTGGTGTATAGCTTCCGAGAACCGTGAGCAATTGCTTGGCCAACTCCATCGCCATGCCTTCTCACAAACCCCCTTAATTGGTCTTCTCAGATTATGCTCTCTTTCGAACAAAATCTGTTCCAGGGTATGGTTCATAGAGGATTATAATTCACAACCCCTAAGTCAAACAGGAGCTCTCTCTTGTTGAGAAGCCTGGCAGTATCAAGAATTCGGTTGTTCCACCTGATACTCAGGTCTTTTCCTGCAACCACCATATATATAAATAAATAAATAAACAATAAAATATATAAAAAGAGATAGAGATGACTGAACTCGGAGAGGCCTAAGCCAATACACCAGTCCTCTCCTCCTCATAAGCCACCGCACGGATTTGTCAACGCCTAGTCTCGCTCAGCTCCGGCCGGCGTGCGCCCCGTCCCCTCCGCTGCGCACACACGCCCCCTCTTCCTCTGATCCAGGTTAGGGGTGGGCCGGCGGGAGCTGGGTAGAATTGAAGAAGAGAGGGAGGGGAAGGTTGAAGACGAACAGAGCAGGGGGCTGGCAGGCGGAGGTTGAATGAGCCCATGGCGACGGCGGCGAGCGGCGGCGCCTTGTTCGTCAAATTGCCAACCAACTACTCGTCACCGCCGAGCAAATATAGACGAAAGAATCAAATCAAAAGGAAGATGGCCTAAACGAAAGGATATACAAACCTAGAGAATCGGATCTGAGCTGGAGGAGCGAACCACAATGCAGAAGGGATCAACGACAACCGACCACCGGAAGAGCAAGACTCCTCCGCAATCAATCAGAGAGCCCCATCAATCAATCCGAACCAACTGGTGCGCACAAGAGAACAAAAAAAAAAAAA
>DXKC01002583.1:0-12265 GCA_031170775.1 Cymbopogon citratus
GTGAACAGTTTAATCTGGACATGTACGCTCTTGTTCATTCAGTCTATTATTCAGGTTCCACTGTCGCCGCAAGCAAGAACACAATTAAATGACAGAAAACAATTCCACTTGACTCAATCTCATTATTAAATAACAGAACACAATTCCATTGCATATTTTCAGTCACAATCTTTCAGAATTTCAGAATACACAATCTGTACATCAGTTGATAAATCTCAGTTGATAAATCTTGCTCTGTACAGCAACTGGAGCACAACAGCTGACCGTCAAATAACAAAGTCGGCATTCACATTCAGTCGACTTTTACATCTTGTCAATCTTTGTCAATCTTGCTCTGTAACTAAATAATCTTGCTCTGTAGCGCCTGCGTTCCTGGTTCCAATGCTGCATCTTGACGGGCGTCAGTGCTGGAAGAGCGCATCGCCGCGGTGGTGAGAGGCGTCGGCGGGAGTCATAACTAGGCGGGCCAGCAACGACGTCGAGTCGTCTGGGCGGAGACGCGGCCGCGGTGGTGAGCTGCGACGGCGAGAGGCGCAGCTCGGCGGGCAGGGAGCGGCGAGGCGGAGGGCGGCCAGCCGGCGAGTCGCGGACCCGCGGCGGCGAGGCGGAGGGTGGCCCGATGGCGACTCACGTGCGCCGCGCGTAGAAAAGAAAAGGCTGCGGGGAGGTCGGGCGCTGTGATTGGCATGCCGCTGTGATTAGAGAGGGTGATTTGCAAAAGAAACAGATTAGCAAAGCTGGCGTGTTGGCGTTTAATTGCAAATTGAACCTACTATTCTCCTAACCATTGGATGCACAACATGTGGTTCAGATCGTTAGTTTGCAGGGTTGCACAACAACCTGGGTTTTCACTAGATACGCTGCCTGGGGTCTAATAAGTTGTCTCTGTAAAAGAGACCATCGTGCATCGGTTAGAGTCAAGCAAGATGAAGCCCTAAGGTAGTCCCCGAGGAACGGTGGCTATCCGGGGTCTCTCTGCTAATTCATCTAAGAGACCATCATGCATCGGTTAGAGTCGAGCAAGAAAAAGCCCTAAGGTAGTCCCCGAGGAACAGCGGCTAGCTGGGGTCTCTCTGCTAATCCATCTATCCTTAGTCATTCTATAACAATTTGGTATCAGCTCCCTTCACGAGTGCATCGACAACCATGTCCGGCACTCACGTTTGATCCTGTGGCCATGGAGGCGAGGCTGGATGCGAAGTTCAATCGTATCTTCGCACAACTCTCTGCCATAAACAAGAGATTGGATTCGCGTGACGAATGCCTGGCACACCTGGAGGAATTGCAACAACCGAAGAAAGTGCAGGCAATAGTAACACCCACCACCGGCACGGTCGCCTTCAACCGCCCTCTCGTTTCCGTGAAGGCATTGGAGGGCGACATGGCCATCGACGTTGCTGCCCAGGCCACCGCGATTGATAACATGATCGCCACTCCGGTGGGCGGCGCTGTTCAGCGCTATGTGCCACCGCACCAGAGGGACAGGACATGACGTCGTCGCCATCTCCAGCCCCAATGCCCCCTACCCCAATCCAAAGCAACATGCTGAAGGTGGACAACAACAACGCATCACTGCTAGCGCCGTCTCTGCAGTCCAAGGCCTACATCGACCACTCCGTCGAGGCCCGATCTTCAAGGCCGTCGGTGTCGACTACATGAACAAGAGCGAGCTGCTGATCCCCGCCGCCAACGTTCTGCATCCCCATCGTCTGCAGATGCCGCAACCTTTGCGAGGCGCTCCACAAGATCCACGAGGGCGCAACCATGATCCAGGCCAAGGGGGACACCGGCGCAGGAACCATCGTGGAGGCGATGCGCTACATCCACTCCATCGTGGGCAACATCCGCGCAAGGCGCGACATGGACGACGGTGAGGTCTTCGTGGATGCCCAGCATATCCCCATGCCCTACAACCTCGTCGTGCATACCCTCCAGCAATGGCCACAGCTCGAGGACGAGCTGTCTTGGAGGGGTGGAGTAATGTTATGGCAAGTGGAGCCAGCCTAGGGGCCCACGCTATTATTATAGCGCGTGAATAGTATCACATGAACAGTACCAGACAGGTTGGATTAGATTTGTTTGCTTTGTTAGGAAAGAGATAAGTTAGATTGATTCGGCTAGGATATTACTTAGGAGTCAAGTAAGTTGTCGCTATAAAAGAGACCATCATGTATCGGTTAGAGTCAAGCAAGAAGAAGCTCTAAGGTAATCCCTGAGGAACGGCGGCTATTTGGGTCTCTCTACTAATCTATCCTTTGTTATAGAATGACTGAGGAGAGGAAAGGCGACGGAGGAGGTCGCTAGTCGTTTGACAGGACCACGACATAGCCGTGCACTGTGCTCACATGCACCGACCACCTCAGGAGACGGCCGCATGCTCCCGAACCACTGCCATGCTCTGCCCTCCGCCGACGATCATCGGTGTTGTGTATTCCCCCGTGGAGGGGCAATAAAGAGAACATATAATAAGATAATAATAGATCGATGGAGAGAGGAACTAACTGTATGCTAATATGTGGGCTCCACTTCCACGTGTCATCCGCGCAAGTGAAAACACCTATCAAAATAGCTCTTTGATCAAATGTGAACGTTTAGATAGTTGGATGGTCGAAGATTTCTTGTTTGCAGTTCCATGGCCAAAACGAAACTCTGATAGAGTGATAGTTCCATGGTAAAACATGGACTTATGTCTCTTTTCTTACTGATAGATGATACGATTTTGCTAATCTCACTCAATGGAGATGTTCACATGCAATCCATGGTGAGATGTAAGTTAGTGTTTGGTTGCTAGATGTGGGATGGCATAGACCTTCTTATTGAAGTGTATGGTTCGAAGATAAAGGAGGATATGTCCAACTCTTCCATGTTGTTACGCAATCCACTTTTTTTATCTTGGGCATTAGGGGTCAAGCCTATCCATTCTTCTCGTATGTATCTGGTAGCCGACCATCCATGCCTAACTGTGATCAAGTTTCGATGATCTCTGGGCTTCCGTCTGTGTATCTGCCACATGGCCACAGCCAAGCCCCCATGGGTAGTCCATTTATTCGTGGGGAACCTACCCATCAGGGTTCAAATCTTGATGCTCGTATTTTTTTCTGGAATTTTTTCGAGATTTCCTGACGCTATGCATTAAGTGGTAGGTAACGTCCCCGTCGACAGTGAGGCGCCTGTGGTGACTTCGTGAACTTCAAGATATGTCGTCCCAGTCATTTGAAGGTGCTCATATGTGTAGGGTTTGCGTACGTGTGTTCATAGAGGTGAGTGCGTGTACGTATTGGACGTCTGCGTTGTACCGTGTAATTAAAAAAACATGACTTCTCTCCTCACGCACCAAAACCACAACAGTAAAAAGCTGATAGTGCGTCTGTTTTTTTTAAAAATAAAATAAAATGGTGTGCCCGTTCTCACTATCTCTATTCCACAACAAAACAAAAAATTTTGGGGTTGATCCTATACTCGGAACCCAACAAGCAAATGGGATCGTCTCATTCAAAAAAATCACTGACGGAACCACTACATCGTTTATTTTTCTCAAAATCAAGCAAATGCATTCTATGCGAGTTGCTTGTCACATCAAGTCGACATAGATGTATGGCCTCACATGTGAAAGAACGGACGGCTACACCAATTGATGAACTGCGTGGCGTGATCTTAACCGTAAGTCGGTTAACTCCATCTTGCATAATGCATCGATCATGAATCAATCAATCGAAGCAGCTATGCAGCATCACTAGATAGTCAGCACATGCGTTGTTGAGCGAAGGCGGTTGATCCACGTCGGCCCATATAGTAGCTCCTCTGAAACTCTGAAGAGCCGTCGGCTGGGTCCTGGCTCGAAAGGCTACGTCGAATCTCCCACGCCCATCCGTCCTCAATGACCTTTTGCATGATGCATACATGTCCTGCAAGATTTGATCGATCAGCACGCGAATTGTCATTCACACGCTGCAGCTGTCTGCACTAAATCCTGTAATGGATTATTTATTGCATACATACACGCATGCTCTGCCCATGCATGCACGTGTGTGCAGCAGGTTAAATTCCGACGTCGTCGATCTACCCGCATGCATAGTGTAGTAACTTATTAAAACCAAAAGTGATGCATATCAGAGACCTACAGGTTGTTGCTAATCGCGGGGCTATTTCGTTCTCAAATCTCATCAGCTTCAAACTGTGTAGCTTCAGAAACAGAAAAAGGTGTCAAGAACGAGCTGTTTCATCTCGATCGTGCCTGCTCAGATCGGAGCTCTCTTCACTGCTCATTACACAGTGGCTATCTATAGCTAGCATTGTACTTTGCAGCCCTGATTGCTTGGAAGAACAGTAGTGGTGTGCCTATGGGAACACTTGTCAGTGAAGCAGTATCAACCTGTAATATGTGGAAAAGCTGGTCCCGCATTAATTGGACCAAAAGTACCAGGCGGATTTTAACTTTTGATCGCATATAATATTAACTAGATATTGATAGCAAATCGAACCGGCGATGAACATCCATTGGTCATTATAGAATGCAGATTAAAATGGCGTGCCGATGTGATCTGAATTGAAAAGATTATCTCGGAACTGAAATTTGATTGAGAGAAAAAAAAAATCAAATGACCGGCACCTCAAGAGGTGGCACGTGCATGCGGTAGCTACACATACGCTCCACGTAGTTTCTCGGTGTTTTCACAAAATACAGCGTCTGTCGTCCTGTGTTCTGAAAGCAGTGCTTGGGTGCATGCAACAAGCCCATGTTCCTAGCTATCTAGCAACAGAGAATAGCAGTGGTGACTGGTGAGATGTAAGGGTCACATGTAGTGTCGCCGATGGCCTGTTCAATCGATCAATCTTTCTTTCATTTCCATTTTATGTATGGCCCCAAACCCAGAGATGATCTGATGATGGCTTGTGAAATTTCTTTAATAAAGGTCTTGTTCGGCAGGTAGAAAAGCCAACAGATTTCGGCAGATTCAATAGCCGGAACATGACCAAAATTGAGGCAAGGAATTACATTTGTCATATGCCAAGATACGACAACAAAGTGACATATACAATTGGAGAGTGTTTGCTCACTTACAAGATAGCTCATTCTCTATCGATGTGTCCAAGGCCAAGCTGGCCACACCGACGGATTAATAACATCCAGTTGAAGATTCTTCAGTTTACATGCGGCAAGTTGGCAAAGATCACATGGGAATTCCTCCAATCATTGCAAATAATGCTAACAGCTTGATGGTTGCAATTAGGACAAGAAGATTTGTCTTAAGTTCGCCTACGCGCATTGCAGGTGAGAAAGAACAGAGGGTGCACTCTGTTGTTCGTCAGATAAAGAACATATGCTTTCGCAACTTTGGTTGGTGTCTAAGCCGAAGTGAGTAAAATTTACAACTGCGTGGACAAATAATTACAAGTTGTATTGAGAATTGCTTTGCAAATTAAATCTGGAATAAACCTTTGGTGAGAAATCTGTAATAATTTGGTAACAGCATGGACGCACGTACACACCAGACGTTTCCCTGACCGATCTATCCATGCATATCAGACAAGAACAGTGTAACAAGCCATGCCTTGTGAGAGCAATGCTTGCATGCAGGCTGACAGCTCAGTCTACTGATTAGCCAAGTGAAATATCCTTCGCCTCTCTCACCTATAAATGTCTCCTTGCCGAATCATATACACACACCACACATCCTGCAGATCTAGCTAGTAGCTACACATCTCAATCTCTGTAAGCGAGCTGCTTCTCAGGGGAAGATATGAGAAGGAAAGCGGCCATGTTCACGGTGGGGAAGAAGAAGAAGAAGAAGAAAGGCGTGGTGTCGAGGATGAGCAGGAGGCCTTTCCAGCATATGGCTCTGAGGAGGCTCAGGGAGCTGAAGAAGATCGTCCCTGATGCCCAAGACGCCGATGTCGACATGTTGCTCCGGCGGACGGCCGACTACATCTGCATCCTCGAGCTCAAGCTGACTGTCTTGCGGAGGGTCTCGGCCATGTACGGTGTGTGATTTGGGAGGATCACCTTCTGGCACCTTCATCGCCGTGCTCCACTGCGACGTCCACGCACGATCGATTCGAGGTTTTGAGCTCAAAATCTGTTGCGGTTCTACATTCATCAAGTGGAGGAGGGGAGAACATTTCTTACCTGCTCATCATCTCTTGATGATTGTGCCCTCAGCAGTAGTATGTTTGTGGCTCCTGTGTTAATGGTACATATGGCAGTTAAGTTTGGATCCAATGTGTGTTGTTGTGCATATGGCAGTTAGTTTGCAGGTGAACCCAAGCCATTGTTGTGGTCGGTGGTGCCTGCAGCCTGTTCGCTTGAAGAACAAGGATCCCCTGGAGTTTGGTTGTATTCAGTTTATGGTTATGGAGTTGTTCCAGTTCAGTTTTCCTCTTAAAGGTCCCACGAGTTAAATAGCTATTGCTCAAATAATGGACTATTTGGCTGCACTTATTACAATGCAGATGCCCATAACATGCACGTATATTCACTTTTGAAGGGCTGATACGACAAATCTGGAGATTCACGAAGTCGTCATAGGTGTCTTACTGTCGACGAGAACATCGCTTACCACTTAAAACATAGCGCCGGTAAAATTCTAAAATAAATTCCAGAAAAATACGAGACGACCCTAAAACGAGAAATGTCACAATAGCGTTCAACTATTGAACATTTCCAACATTATTCTTGTGCCTAAGAAACTTGAGGCCAAGCATGTGGGGGACTTCATAGTGGTTAGGCCATGACATGAGTTGGAGAAAAGTTGTTCTAATTTAATTTATATATATGCAAAAAGCAACCATCTCTGTGTTGGAGAATACAGTGTACCAGTTGGCGAACACGGTTTTTCTGCTTCTAGGAGCATATGCTCCTACCACCCACGCCACTAGATTCGCATTGAGAAGCGTGCAAACACGCATATGAATGCATATTCACTTTGAGATCCGTACGTGTACACTTCTCAGTGCGAATCCAGTGGTGTGGATGATGGGAGCATGTGCTCCTAGGAGCACAAAAAACTTTACCCCGACAAAAAGTGGAGAGAATAAACAAGGGATCAAAGAAATTGCTTCTAATATTACACATATATATATTTTTCCTTGTATTTTTCTCTCATTACATCCTTTACCGTCTCTCTGTATGTAGTATATAGATTGTATATAGTTTACAGTATATGGAAGAAGAAATAGAAAAGAAAATAAAAGAAAATTGAATCTCCTGGAAAGGAACCACCAAATACAAAGGGAAGGAGGAAGGTCGTGACAACAAAGCCAGGCCCGTGCGTCCGTGTGGCCACGGATCATACGGGCCGGAGGCCGTGCTTGAGCGCGGCCTCCCAGACGACGTCGATGCGGTCGACGTCGATGGCGCCCACCTCGTGGTGCGTGTACCCTTCGAGGAAGTGCACGACGCCGCCGGCGTGGCAGGCGTGCACGACGCCGCGCTCCAGCGAGTACTCGCAGGCGCTCAGGTCCTGCACGTCCTTGGGGAGGCGCATGGCGGCGAGCTTGCCGTAGGTGCAGTCCCGGCGGAATCCGATGATGGGCGGCACGACGAACTGGTGGAAGTGCGTGCCCGGCGGCGCCCACCGCTGCTCCCGCGGCGACAGCCACTTGCCGACGATCCACGTCTTGCAGTGCCGCGCCGACCGGTACTTGGTCACCTGCACCAGGTACGGCTGGTACTCCGGCGGCGCCTCCTTCTGGATCTTCTGGAACCGCTCCGTCGACAGGGTCAGCATCCATCTGCATGCGTTGCGTGCGTGTGTTCGTTAGTATTAATGTTGTTGGTTGGGTGGTGGGTCGTCAGCGATGGAGCTAGCAAGATGCATGACGGCCAGGGCACACGAAGCATGCGTACCATGACGCGGACCCCCTTCTTGCACAGGTAGAGCGCGATGGCCCTGCCGAGCTTGGACGTGGCGCCCGTCAGGAACACGTCCGTCGTGCCCTTGGGGATCTCGTTCAGGATCACCGCCGCCGTCAGCGTGTTGCCGTGGACGACGCGCACGCGAAGGTCCGGGTGCTTGTTCACGAACAGCGTGCCGCCGCCGTTCAGCGCCTCGTTCTGCACAAGCCATGCACACGATGATGTCTTAGAATATTGGCTAGCTCCATATCATCAGCTAGGAGGGCTGCATAGATCAATACGAATATATACCTTGTTTAGGGCTGCAAGGCTGAGGACCTTGACGCCCAACTTGTCGGCCCTGAGGATGGCGAGCTCGATCTGCTTGTTGATGCCGTCCTTGGCAAACGGCAAGAAGTACTGCAGTGTGTAGGCAATAATATTTGCACAGACGACCAACCATCATGAAGACGAAGACATGAGAGATGATAGTACAACACAATTACACAAGACGTGACACGAACCTGGAAGCCGTATCTTGGGACGGCCCACATCTGGTGCAGCCGTCCGCGGAGGTTGTAGCAGGAGATGACGAAGGTCTTGGACCAGACCCACATGGCGAGCATGACGAGGAAGGCGAAGGGCCACATGGGCAGCAGGAACAGCTGCACGGAGAAGGGCGTGGCGGCAAAGGTCCGCAGCACGAAGGGCACGTGCAGCGACTGCATCACGTCCACCGCGTGCGCCAGGAACACGAACTCCGGCACCTCGTCCACACCTGGCCACAGTACGTGTCCACCGAGGAGTCGCGTCAGATTAGCAGAGAGTCAGAACGCGCGAGCAGATCGACAGGCGTCGCCGTCGGGACGGATCGGCAGCGGAACAGCCGTGCGCGTAGCGTTGCCCATCGATTCTGTTGTCACTGACATGCCACCTACTGGCGGCCGGCGATCTCGCCATGCCAGGCCGGCGACACCTGGATGACCACGTCGGCCGGCGGCGACACGCCGGGACGGGCCCGGCCGTTCCCAACCGCCTGCTCTCCTCCTACTCGGCCATACCAGGTTGAGAGGTTCGTCAGAGACGTGGGCGTGGCGACGGCGACGGCGACGTACGCTCCAATCACCAGGCTAGCGCCTTCATTGCGGCCGATGGCATATCCCATTCCCATCCGCCGGACGCTGACCGGGGGGATCGATTTGAAGAACGCGAGACAGAGAGGTCATCTTTTCGCCGGCCGGCCGTGATGCCGACGTACGGCCGTCGTGTCCGTTTCGGTGCTGCATGCACGCACGCATACGTTGTGTCCTCCACAGAAATCAATTGGTCATATCGAGTGGGTTTTTAGTTTCTCCGGCGACGAATTGCTGACGGGTTGCGTCGCGCAATTATGACGAACTAGAGCATGATGGGACCTTGGGTTAATTTCCTTTCTAGAAACAACATGCATTCCAGCATCGACTTAGAACCTTCTGCTAATAATGTGAAACAAAATTAATCGGTGGTAGTACGTCTTATTCGATCAACTGTCTATCTTCTTGTAAAAAAATAATAAAAAACTGTCTGTCTTGTTGTACCACTATCTTTTCACTTACCAAATATCCTAATTTGACAACTTGGTAAAATATATGATAAATAAAAAAATAGAGTCTGTCTAATAGTTTTCCATTTTAACTTGGTAAAATTAAAAGAAAAAAAACCTTCACAAAACCATGCACACACGACATGCACCACAAATGTGTGAAAGAGGGGTTCCGCAAAAAAAAAAGTGTGGAAGAGGGATGAGGAGTCCGATCCACGCGGAGGACTTTGATAGCAAATTAATAAAGATGGCGAGCTCATTTGCCAAACTCTTGGAGAGCAAATTTTATTGTTTTGCCAAATTTTCAAAGATGGCAACCTCATTTGGTAAACTGTTGAAGTTGCTCTAACGCTTTTTGCTGGTTGGTTGAATAATATGAAACATATTTTAAATAATATGAAACATATTTTTCACGAATTATTATTGTTGATGGCATGTGCAGGAAGATATATGTACCGGTCAGTGCATTTTTTTATTGATTAAAGGATAGTTGGGCTGTCCACTCGTTTCTGCAGGACTAGGACTCTACTTAATTAATTAATTAGGAGTATGAGACTATCTCTAGAGGTCCAAATAATTAAATCTGTTGAACCCATATATAGCTAGTTTGGTGACATGTCATGGCCCACCATAATAGAATTGACGACCAAAAGATGATTTTTATGAATCAAAAGATAATATAGCTAGACGTGTGTGTATGACATGGTACCTGCGCTCATCTTGTTGTGCATGTCCCACGAGTGCGGGTCGATGGTGCCACCCAGCAGATCAAACAGCGGCATGAAGAGACAGAAATTGACCTCCTTCTTGGTGTGGTGGATCGCGTGGTACCTGCAGCATCAAGAGAGAAAGTGCCAGCAGCCAGCGTGCAATATCAGAGTTCCAGTAATTTATCATTCAGCACGTGATTGCAGAGGGATACGCCTAACTCAGTACGAAGCAAGCAAGGTGGTTATTCGAAGGGAAGCTGGTGCGTGACAAGCCATAAAGCGAGATGCATGCAAGACTGCTTTGTCCGGTACAGGTTCATGTTTCATATGCAGCCGTATTTGTACGTACATCGATCGTTAGTTGTTGGCTGACAACTACGCCTAACTGTGTATGGAGCAGATGACAGAGCTCGAAATGATGAAGCAATCGGACCAAGACCAATTTACTTAATATATAGCACAGTACATTACTGAAGATAAAATTAGTCCCACCATGCAGAAAGATATAGCAAAAATTAAACTCGATCCCTGTCTTATATTAACTACCGTGTGTAGGTCGGTTGGACGTAGGAATCAGCTAATCTCATGCATATATCATATATATGTATATAGGCGTGGCACATGCAAGTGCACACACAATATCTAGTGCCATCGCTATCAAGATTGTTTTGTTTTGTTTCTTCTCTTCACAGCTAAAGATCGATGTAGATGCACGGTTTGCAGTCACGATCATCAAATGAACCTACGTGGTGAACTTGAGGACCGTAAAGGAAATTAAGAAGCAGCGAGCCAATTCACGCACGTACGTCGGGGTGTAGATGAGGTATCTGAGCACCGGGACCGCCTGGAAGACCTTGCTAGGGACGACCTCGACGTTGCAGTGTCCCATGGCGCGGAGGAAGTCGAAGCCGAGCACGTAGGCGAAGGTGAGCGCGACGGATCCCCACCCGGCGGCGCACGCGGCGGCGAGGGGCAGGGACATGAGCGCGCCCAGCACCATGTGCTCCGGCGGCGTGGCCAGCCCGGCGGTGAACGGCTGCGGCACCCGGGTGGAGTGGTGCAGCGCGTGGTACCGCGCGTACAGGAGGCCGATGGAGTGGAACGCCCTGTGCGCCGCGTAGGCCAGCGGCTCGGTGGCCAAGGCGTGGACGAGGGTCGCCACGGCGAAGCCCCGGGCGTCTGGCCAGAGCGGGAGGTGGCGCAGCGGCGGGAACGCGTACAGCGCCGTGGCCGCCATCAGGACGTGCAGGATCAGGAAGTTGTCCCTGCATATGCGTGCATGCAGAAGGTAGAAGTTGATTGATCAATGGATCGATCGCATGCCCGGCGTGCTATAGCCGGAGCCCTATGTAAACGTACGTACAACGTACCAGTCCCACTCCTTGTCGATCTGGTCGAAGTCGACGCCGTGGCGGACGACGCGGCGGCGGCGCGTGGCGAAGAGCATGTTGCTGAAGGAGCTCCAGAGCTGGTAGGTGAGGGCGCGGAGGCCGAAGAGGAGGAGCAGGACGAGGATCCACCGGTCGGGGCTCGCCGCCTCCCACGCCCGTGACGCCACCGCCTTGCCCACCAGCGGGCCGTACAGAACGTACTGCATGCATGCATGCAAATCATGCCGAACCGGCCGTGCATCCATCAGAAAACCATCGTGCCAGGTTTATGGTAGCAAATAAAGCGAATCGATGTCGATCGATCGATCATCCCCAAGAGAAAGAGATCGAGCTGCATGCTTGGCATATTTCGTACGTGCGTACCTTGTAGAAGCCGAGGTTGTCCCATGGCCAAGAAGCCAGGAGCGCGGCACCCATGTCGTCGTCGGCGATCCAGATGCTGGTGGAGATGGAGCTCCGGCGGCGGCCGGGGTAGCTAGCAACGACTCTGCCGAAAGTACGTCCTATCCTCAGCTCAGCTCACGGACTCTGCTGCCTTTGTCGTGCCTTTTGTAGGCTCGACTCGATCGATCGTCCGTGAGCGCGCCAGCCAGCCGATGAAATGAAGGCAAGGCAGGCGTGTGGACTGTACGTGGACACAGGACAGGACAGTTGTGTGTGTGTCCGTCCTCTGGCTGCTGGTCATGCACGCTGCTGCATCGGCATGGCTTTATACATGCAGTGCAATGCAGCGCAAGCAAGCAAGCAA